>CM034152.1:635641785-635698661 GCA_019776745.2 Taxus chinensis | reverse complement strand
ATTTTAATCTCGCCCCTTTTTTGTCCTTGAATTCTTCAATTTTGGGGTTCTATTGTCTTTCTTATCTCCTCCATAAATTTTTTTTTTTTTTTGGATTTGATTTGCATGAAAATCATCCATCCTTCCATTTTGTGTTTGCCATGATCATCCCTTCCTTGGTTGAGGATCACTTAAAGTCAAAAATTTGTTTTTCATTCCTTTGTCTACGTGAAAAGATCTATAACTTGGGTGAAAACTCATGTTTTTTCCCTTCGTTTCATTTTCCACAGTCACGTTTTGTTTTCCCTATCATTTTTTTTCCCAAGTATTTGTGGAAATGTGGTTGGATGCAACTGAGAAGATCATATTCGGGCCTTATATCATTTCCAAATTCTCTTTCCTTGAAGAAAGATTCATTTTTGGTCACAAATCATGATTTTCTTACATTTTTATGGTTTGACGAGTGTGTATTTCCCATCAAATATGTATCTCAGCATCTGTGGAAACATGGCCCTTTTTAGTTGGATGTAGCTCGACGAGGCACTTTGAAACTCTAAGGCCAACGTTAACTCAAAACTTGTCCACGTGGAGGGTCGATGCTCATTTGAAAATTCACCTTTTGGTTTTACCTTGGAGGTACACCGGGGAGACACTTGGAGGTTTCCGCTGCGTTGCCCGAACTTAGAAATTTTTTTCATGTGGCCGGTCTAGCTTTGGTGGACCATTGACATGTGGAGCATCAGTACTCATTTGAGGATCTGCCTCAAGGTCCTACCTTAACATAAGCACCTAGACGACACTTGGACGCTTCCGTCGGCTCCACTCTATACTTAAACTTTTGGAAAGAAATTTTCTAAGGCCTGAAACATGTGGAGGGACTACACCTTTTTCAGGACCAACCCCTAAATTTTATTTTGAAGAAGCACCAGGAAGACACTTGGAGGCTTCCTCTCACTTTGCCCTTTCTTGAACTTTTCAACGGCCAAGGAAAATTGTCTCGAACCCTAGACACATGGCACCTTCCACTGAACCTTCAAATTTTTTAACAACTCTTCTAGAATGAGACACATGGTGAGTCCGTGCTTATTTAGGGTCTCTACTTTTAGGGACCATCTGTAAGTGCACCATTGTAACACGTGGATCCTTATGCTGGCTCCTTTTTTACTGAGACTTTTTTAAAGGCCAAAAGACATTTTTCTTGGGCCTAGGGAACATGGAATGTCTGTGCTTGTTTGAAAACTTGCCACTGTACCTCACCTTTGAATTTACACCAAGAAAACATGTGGGCGACTCTAATCTACAGTTGAGAAGTGGCAGAATCAATGGTTGTTCTGCATTTCACCTATTTTTATGTCATTTTTTCTCAAACACTCCTTGAGATGTGAATACGCACTGTTTTTCATCATTTTTCTTGAAATTCCTTATCATTTTTGTCTGCAAAGTTCCATTACGAACTTAATTTACGAGTCCAATGATTGTTAAGGTTGATATTTTGAAATTAGAATTACTCAGGCACTTGTAAAAGCATGAATTACTAGAGAAGATGGATGCGGGGAAGAGTTGCAAAGAAAAGAGAAGGAAAAGGATGAAATGATAGAGGTTTTAGGTGAAAAATGTGAAAAAGGTGTTTCCTCAATGGTGAAAAGGATTACCTGTTAGATCCATCTGTATAGAGCCTCTAGAAAATGATTAAAATGGGGATTTCTCACATGACAGAATCACAATGATTAGATGGACGGCCAAAAAGTTGTGGCATGGCATCCTAGTCATTAGTCAAGGGTTTGAGAAACATGATGAGTTCATAATTGGTCCACATGGAAGCTTTCGGGTGTGAATTTGTTAAACATCACTTTCTGAGGAAAATTGGTAACAAGCAAAGGTCCCTTGAATATTCTTCTTTTTTGGGGGGAAATTTTTTAATGAGTGAGACAATGAAATGTATAAATGCAATGAGAATACTCTTGCAAATGGTTGAGGGTTGAATTCTTAAGAGAAAATTTGAGAGAGGTCGCCTTTCTAAGAGACCTATCTAAGATACCTGGTTAATTTCATCTGTGGTAGATTTTATATCATGTCAAGTTGGTTGCATATATATAGCCATTGAAAAGTTCTGAGATTGCTCTGGAAGCAATCCCTTGTTGATGAATCTAATCATTTTCAAGTTAATTTGTGTCAATATTAGAGCAACTTGTGTCTTCATTGTTTTAGAATGTTAGCAAGTAGATTTTCTTATTCCTATTGCAATATTGTGTTAAAGTCCCTCTGAATCAGACAGGATCTCATCCCTGTGAAATTTTAGTGGCATTTGTAATTTCATTTCAAGAAGAGATTTCATCTTGTGATGAAATAAACAATTTAAAATCACTTCATTGTCATTTTCTGACAAAGATTCTCTGTAAGCCTTCGAGTGTATGTTAGGTGTGAGGAACCAGGGTTCTTTGATGTTTTATTAAGTCTTTAGCTCGATCCTTCATGTTAAATTCTTAGAGATTTTGTGAAACCATATTGATATGGGCCTCCGTTGAAGCACACCTTTTGGTTGAAGGAATATCTTAGCTATTCTGAATCTTTCTGTCATTTAGCTTTCCAATTGTTGTGAAGTCTCTCAAATATTTGGTATAATTAACTTTATCCTACTTAATATCCCACCAAAATTAATCAGAAACAATGAATCCATCCTGAACTACCCCTATTTTTCCCTGTATATCCACAAAGGAACAAAATCTATTTACTAAAATATGTAGAAAAATCAGGATCTCATAATGTCTTCAGTAACCTTAGCCTTGTCTTCAAAGTATCTCTATATTTTAGAAGTGACAACTCTTGAGAGTTAAATAAAGGAGTATTGATTATACTTTTCGAAGGTTTTCTTCATAAAATTTGTGCAAAATAAGGATACCTCCATCTCCTTCATCAAACAGAGGTTACACTACAGGTCCTCTCACCCTGGTGGAAATGCACTACCTAAAGTAGTGAGGATAGGTAAACTCCTCTTGAAGGTGTTATCCATCTCTCCACAATTTGAGTGACAAAGGGCCAATTAGATCTCATCCTTGGCTACAAAATGACATACATTATGATCTATCTGTCTCTAAGCTCTATGTAAAATTTTTTATGCTGCTCAGCTTGAAAAGGAGAACAAATTTGGATACCAACACTCATGGCACCATTGCCGAGGATTATTTGAGCTCTAATATATATTTGTGTAGCAACAACACTCATGGTGCCCTTGTCGGGGATTATTTGAGCTTAGAGATTTATTTGTGTGGAAACAACACTTGTGGCACCATTTTCACGGATTATTTGAGCTATGAGATTTATTTGTATGGTAACAACACCCATGGCACCATTTTCGAGGACTCTTTGAAGTATTTGAACAAAGGTGTACACATACCAACCCTGGTAATGTTTCTTACATGATCTAAGTGCAAATACATTGCTGAAACATCATTATCTGTTCATATCTGTAAGAATTGTTCAAAGTTGTAAGTTTTGAGTGCAATATTTCCAGCTTATACAGTTATTGCACTAAATTTCTTATCATCATTGATAAATTTTGGTAGAAGAAGAGCAGATCTTGTAAGATTTGCATAAATCTCGTATTGAAAGACATTTGATTGGTATTTCATAGTGCATCTGCATAAAATGAGGTGAAAATCCTTAGTGGTGACTCCATTTTATTTAAATTCTTAATAAATATCAGTTTCTTAACATATATCAAGTAAGATTTGTCATTAATCTTTGCAAATCTAGAACGAAGAAGATCTTTCATCACTAAGGACCCTAGTAGAAGGTTGTCTTAAGATTTGGGAAAGTCTAATTCAGAGGGAAGAAGAATTTGGAAGGTTGTTGGAGATCAATCATCAAGAAAAGAGATCTCCATTGGTGAAACTGATCAACCTATGATTGAAGATTGCAATACTTCCTCAAGTGCTTCTGAATCAGGTAGTTTCTTTGTTGAATTGAATTCTCCATACGAAGAGGTTCCTTCTTTTGTATTTGAAAATTTTTCTTCTCAATCTGCCACTGTATTTTCCAAATATGATAGATTTTTTCAAGGAACAGAGCCTTTAAAGGGTAGTCATTATGAGAATTGCATCCCTGTAAAACAAAGACTTCTCACTCCTCATCAGTTTGCATCTCCTCCAAGGTTACCTCCTCAAAATAATATGGCTCAACCTCCACCCAAACCTCCATTTGTTGTTAATACTTTCGGTCCCATTAATTTTAAAGGTATGGCTGGCTATCCAAATGTTGTGCCATGAGATGTGAGAAATAGATTGCCTAAGTGTCAAGGAAATAATGCAATCACTAGTGATTAACACTTGAAGCTCTTTGTCAATATGATGAAGAACTTTGAAATAGAATTTGAGGATGTATACAATAAATTGTTTATCCATACTCTAGAAGAAGATGTGAGGGACTGGTATAAATATTTTTCAGATAATTCCATTGTTTCTTTGGTAGAGATGAAGAATAGTTTTAGATTGCAGTATGGAGATAAAAAAGACCCTAGGTTTCTTTTATAAAAATTTGAAAATATAAAAAATAATCCTAATTAATCAGTGCATGATTTGAATACAATATTTAACAAAACATTGAGAAGAATACCTATTAATTTGAGGCCATGTGATGAATCATGTCTGATAAAGTATTCAGATGCATTTGATAAGAAATTTTCTTACTATTTGAGGGATAAGAACCCTAGAAATTTGAGGCAGGCCTTTACCATGGCTCTACAAATTAAGAACAACATTAAAGCAGTTGGAAAAACTCCTAAGAGGGAGGGTGTTAAACTGATCAACCCAAAGAAGCCACAATTAAGTAAGGCTATGGATCTTGAGGAATTTGTAAAGAATTTGGCCGGATCTGTCAAAGAAATCTCTTACAAGCTAGCTAGGGAAAAGAAATGAATTGGACAAGGTTCTCAAGGTCAGCATAGGCAACAAGGACAAGAATTATTTGCAAATCATCCTATAAAATTATTAGAGGTCTGATGATAGAGGTAAATGACCCATGGGAGATAGACAACCCTAAGCTAGGGAAAATAGAGTAGTGCCTGATATTCTAAATGCCAGAGTTTTCGTTGTTGAAGAGACAAATGAAAGTGATTGGTGTGACAAATGTTTCTTGCCCCACCTACCATGTGAATTAGATCAGAAAGTTAAAGAAGTTGATGATGATGATAACACTAATGATGATGCATGCATGGTGGACTGCTCTACAAGCTCACCGTAAGGAACAACTTCAACTGAAGTAATAAGTGCAAGAACTGCTGCAAGTTTTTGGGATTGTATTCACTAGGTACCTCTTAATTCTCCATCTCATACTTTAAAATAGATATGGCATAAGATTATGAACTTCCTAATAATTATTTTGAGTACCCAAGAGCTCTAATGATTAAGAATTATGATGGAGGAATCCCATCAGAAGAGGATATACATCCGTTAATGAATGTTGTTGTTACCTAAGAAAAAGAGTATAAATCAAGAAGTAAAGTTATCAAAAGGGTAGGGCCTCAAGCCAAACCAAAAACCCCAGTTCTCACCAATTTCCCAAAAGAAACTCCAAAGAAATATGCATATGGAAAAGGCCTTGTTGTCTCAAATAGAACTAGTGGTTCCTAACCATGCCCAAAACGTGAAAAATCTGTGTGCCAATCCGATGAGTTTTTTCAATATTTCTCTAAATGCTGCTTTACCCAAATACATTCCTTATGACATTGCCCAAGTCTTGAGTCAGAACAATATTTCTTTCCCAATTGTTGAACTACTTAGGATTCTTGAGCACAAGAAAGAGGGCCTTTGAGTATTTGGGATTCTAAGAAGATAGGAGTGCCCAAGGTAGAAATATAAATAATGTAAACACTCCTCCTCTAACCATTGTAGACCTAAAAAAACCACCAGCATTCGAGGAGATAGGTGAACCACCTAAATTTTAATTGTGAACATATTTTGTTGAGTCTCAATTAAATGTTGATCCATTTTTTACAACGCTTATTATTAAGGATATACTGCTGCACAATTTTATGTTTGATTCTGGAGCATCATACAATGTTATGCCTCTAGAGGTCATGAATGAATTGAACATTAAAGTGATAGGAGCATATGGCAAGTGTAATTCAATGAATTCTAGAGAGGTTCCAGTTGTAGGATGTGTAAAAGGTTTGGTGGTACAACTTGTAACTTATCCGGGTAAGAACTTGAAACTTTATGTTTTTATTGTTGATTGCCCTGCCAAATGAGGCATGTTGTTCTCAAGAAAATGGGCTGCAAGTGTTGGTGGAAGTGTTCAAATGGATATGTATTTTTTCCACCATTCTAATTGAAGGAAGCCTTGTAAAGTTGTATGGAGAGAAGAAGATGTTGCACCTCATTGAAGATCCTAGTAATGATTCTTATGAAGTGTTGTATGTTGATGTAGATGTTGATAACTTTGTTAGATTTTCTGATGGAAAAGAGCACAAGATTGATCAATGTAAATGTCTTGAACAAGTAGGTTTTCCATGGACCTTGTTATTTGATGGATCTTGCGCCAAGTTCAGAAATGGTGTTGGTATTGTTCGTATTTCTCTAGGCTAGGAAGAGTTTTTTTTTCTTTCAAAGTCAACTTTGAATGCACTAACAACATTGATGAATATGAAGCATTGTTATTGGGTTTGAGAATTACATGGAAATATGGTGTAAAGGATTTCATTGTGAAAAGAGATTCAAAATTGATTGTCAAGAAAATTATAAAATTGTATGCTACTGAAAATTAGAGAATGAAACAATACAAGCATGTAGTCTGGGATTTGATTGAAATGTTTGACTCATTTAATATTGTGCACCATGATAGATAGTTTAATGCTTTTGGATATAAGTTAGCAATGATAGGATCCATATTTGGAAATTGTACAATATCTTCATTTTGTGAGTATGATGTTGAAAATACCTAATAAGGCCATCTGTCCCTGACAATGTTAAAAATTGAAAAGTGTTCGATGATGATGCCCAGGTAAAAACAAATTCTGCAGAACCAAGGCAAGTTTGCTAACCAAAATATAGATTGGGAACCAATGGTGTGTGCTACTATAGGAAAGGAAACTTTATTTGGCAAAAACATCATCCAGCTGAAGACAAACACGATTCCCAAAGATTTGGTGGCACTTGAATCAAACTTTGATAATGTTGATTGCATTATTAATAGAAGTATGTCCATTTTCAAGAGATGTGGAAGAGCACGCCCCTGGGCACAATGGAAAAAATAAGTAAAATCTAGTTAGGAATCAATCTAAGTAAGGAAGAGAAGCAGTCCTATGTTTAATTATTGAAGAAATATCAAGACTGCCTAGCTTGGTCTTACTCTGAGTTGAAGGCATAGAGGGAAGAATTGTTTCAACATGAAATTCCTCCTGAATATAATGCAAAGCCTTTGAGGAAAAAATATAGGCTGATCAATCTACTCCTTTCTTTTAAGATGCAAGAAGAATTGAAGAATTTAAGTGATGGAGGGATCATTCAGCCCACAAGGTACTCATCTTGGGTTGTAAATTTAGTACCTGTCAGAAAAATGAATAGTGATATATGTGCGTAGAATTTAGGAACTTGAATAAAGCATCATTCAAAGATAATTACCCTCTTCCAAACATGGATAATATGCTACAATCGGTAATTGGTTCTGAATTGTTATCCACTTTGGATGGTTTCTATGGCTATAAACAAGTTGTTGTGAAGGAGTCAGAAAGAATAAAGACTACCTTTACCACTCTCTTGGGGAACTTATGTCTATGTCAGTATGTATTTTGGATTACTGAATGTTGGAGCAACTTTCCAAAGAGCAATGGATGCAACATCTGTTGGTTATATTAATGATTTCATTGTTGTTTATCAAGATGATGTAACTGTGTTTTCCAGAAAAATAAATTAACACTTGCAACACTTAAGAGAGAATTTTGTTAAGGTGTAGAGAGTATGACATATCATTGAATCCTAAGAAGTGCCTGGAGTGCAAAAGGAAAAGTTTCTTGGTCACATTGTATCAAAGTAATGGGTCATGATTGGTCCTAAGACAGTGGAAGCCATCAACAAGGTTCCAATTATGAGAAATAAGAAGGGAGTTTCAATCCTTCTTTGGACAAATAAACTTTATCAGAAGATTTGTGTCTAACTTTGCTGAGTTGACCATCCCCATTACTAGCATGCTGAAGAAAGAACAAGTTATCAAATGGGAAGAAGCTTCTCAAGATTTCAATGGGATCAAAGAAGCATTAAAGCATGCCCTTGTTTTGGCAGCTCCAAATTACAAGAAGCATTTTCAAATGTTTTCTTTTGCTTTAGAAAACACTATTGCATCTATCTTGTTGCAGAAGGATGATGAAGGGGTTGACAGATCAATTGCCTTTTTCAGTAAGGCATTGCAAGGATTTGAGTTGAAGTACACCATTATGGAGAAGAAAGCATTTTCCCTTGGTGAAAGAAAAAAAGGTTTACAGACCTTACATCTTGAGCTCTAAAGTCTTTTCTTATGTTCCCCACACCATGGTGAAAGATATCTTATCAAAAATGGAGGTCTCAAGAACAATATGTAGATGGGTAAAAAAGTTGTAGGAATATGATATGGATATCCAAACCATGAAATTGATAAGAGGTTTGGGCCTAGCTAAGCTTATGGTTGAGACAAACTTGGAAAATATTCAGGTGAATGAAGTAGAAGTAGAAAGGGTGGATGTCCTTGAAAAGTTGGTAAGCTTAGAATGGTAAAAAATATATAATATTTTATCTCAAACATCTATGCTGCCCTAAACATTTGAGTAAAAATCAGAAAAGTGATCTTTAAGTTAGCCTCCCAAAAATATGTCATTAATGACTTTGGGTTAGCTTGCAAGAACCCCGAGGGAGTGCTCTTAAGATGCATTACTGAAGATGAGGCCCCCAAAATAATTGTTGATCTTAATGGAGGAGTTTTGGGGGGACATTTTGCTGGAAGAGTTACAACACATAAAATCTTGAGGGCTAGTTATTAGTGGCCAACTCTCTTCAAAGATACAACTCTATTGGTTAGGAAATGTGAAAGTTTCCAATGGTTTTCTAGAATAATAAAAGCTTCAATTTCCCTTCCTTTACAGCTTGTGTCAATTAAAGACCCATTTAAGTCATGGGGAATGGATTTCATTGGCAAAATTTTAGATCCTTTTAGTGCTAGTCATTAATGGATTCTTGTAGCCACTGATTATTTCACTAAGTGGGTGGAAGTAATCCCCACCAAGAAAGAAACACACCAACTTATCATGGAATTCATGCTGAATCAAATCATATGCATATTTAGAGTGCTGACTAAGATTGTTGCTAATAATGCCATCAGTTTTAGAGCCAAACCTTTGGTGGCAATGTGCAAAGAGTATGGAATCCATTTGACATATGCTTCTAACTACAATCCCCAAGGAAATGGACAAGATGATTCCAGTAATAAAAACTTGTTGACGATCATTAGAAGAACGTTGGAGCTGAAAAAAAAGAAGTGGGGTGAGCGACTGAAGTTTGTTGTTTGGGCTAACGAAATCAATGTCAAAAGAGCTACTGGTAAAAACCAATTTGAGTTAGTATATGGAACTCAATATTTTTCTGCCCTTGCATTTGCAATTGTCATCATTTCAGTTTTTTCAACAAATTGAAGCTCAAGAAGATAGTCCATATGATGCTCAAATCAATCAGATTATTGAGTTAGATGAAGAAAGAAGGGAATCCCATCAGCGACATGTGAAGTTGAGAGAAAATTTGAAGAATTTATTTGACAAGAAGGTGACTCCAAGAGCTTTTAGAATTCGGGATCTTGTGCTATTATGGGATAGTAGACATGAAGATAAGGTCAAGCATGATAAATTTAATGCATTATGGATGGGCCCTTATTCAATTGACAATCAAATAGGTGAAAATACCTTGTCCCTAAAAGACTTAGATGGGGAACTACTTGAATTCCCTATTAATGGCAGGCATTTGAAACATTTCCTTGATTGATTTCTCATAATCAAGGTATAATCCATTGTACAGTGTATATTACTTTTGTTTTTATCTACTTTCATGTTTTTTTTTTTTTTTTCCTAGTCCTTGGTGGATGTTTTGTTGGTTTCTCGGTTTGTCCTTTGGGGAGTTGGTTATTATTGTTTTTCTCTGCAAGCTTATTCTTTGACTCCTTTTCCCAATGGTTTGTTTTTGGCACTTGGTCTTGTGTTTTTGCTTGTGGATCTCACAAGGAGTGCCCATCCCCGAGTCAGAGCTGATGTTGGTGCTCAATTTGATCTCACCCTGTTTTTCCTTGAAATTATTCAATTTGTGGGCTACATCTATTCTATCTCCCCGTATTGATGCATGAATTTTTTTTCCTCCATTTGGTTGCCATGATCAGTCCCTTCCTTGGTCGAGGATAACTTAAATTCTATAATTTGTGTTTCATTCCTTTGTCCATGTGAAAAGATCTGTAACTTGGGTGAAACTCAAGTTTTTTCCCTTCCTTCCATTTTCCACAGTCATGTTTTGTTTTCCCTATCATTTTTGTCCCTAGTACATGTGGAAATGTGGTTAGATGCATCTTAGAAGATCATATTTGGGCCTTATATCATTTCCAAATTATTTTTCCTTAAAGAAAGATCCATTTATGGGCGCAAATGGTGATTTTCCTACATTTTATAGTTTGATGGGTGTGTTTTTGTAGTCAAATTTGCATCTCATCATCTATGGAAATATGGCTCTTTCTGGTTGGATGTGGCTTGGAAAGGCACTTTGAAACTCTAAGGCCCACTTCAACTCAAAACTTTTCCACGTGGAGGGTCGACGCTCATCTGAAAATTCACCTTTTGGTTTGACCTTGGATTTTCACCGGGGAGACACGTGGAGGTTTCCACTACCTTTCCCAGACTTAAAAAATTTGATCATGAGGCCGGTGCATCTTTGGTAGACCATGGACACGTGGAGAGACAATGCTCATTTGAGGATCTACCTCTGGATCCCACCTTAACAGAAGTGTTGGGAGGACACTTGGAGGCTTTCGTAGGCTCTGCTCTATACTTAAACGTTTCAAAAAAAATTATATGGCTTGGAACACATGGAGGGACCACACCTTTTTGGGGACTGGCACCGAAATTTTATTTTGAAGAAGCGCTAGGAAGACACTTGGAGGATTCTGCTCACTCTACCCTTTCTCGGACTTTTCAATGGCTAAGGAAAACTATCTCGGACCCTAGACACATGGCACCTTCTGCTGATCCTTCAACTTTTTAACAACTCTACTAGAATGAGACACGTGGTGAGCCTGCACTTGTTTGGGGTCTCTGATTTTAGGGACCATCTCAAAGTGCACCATTGCGACATGTGGAGGCTTCCGTTGGCTCCTTTTTTATTGAGACTTTTTCAAAGGCCAAAAGGTGTTTTTCTTGGGCCCAGGGCATGTGGAAGGCCTGCACTTGTTTGGAAACTTGCCACTGTACATCACCTTTGCAGTTGTGCTAAGAAAACACGTGGATTACTCTAATCTAGATTTGAGAAGGGGCAGAATCAATGGTTGTTGTGCATTTCACCTACTTTTCTGCCATTTTTACTCCAAGACTCTTGGAGATGCAAATACACTATTTTTCATCATTTTTGATGAATTTCCTTTTCTTTTTTGTCTACAAACTACCATTAAATGGATTTAGAACTTAATTTTTGAGTCCAAGAATTCTTAAGGTTGATATTTTGAAATTGGAATTGCTTAAGCACTTACAAAAACGTGAATTACTAGAGAATATGGATGTGGGACCTAGTTGTAGAGGAAAGAGAAGTAAAAGGATGAAATTATGGTGGTTGTAGGTGCAGAAGATGAAAAAGGTGTTGCCTCGAGGGTGAAAAAGGATTACCTGTCAGATCTAGTTGTATAGAGCCTCTGGAAAATGATTAAAATGGGGATTTCTCGTATGATAGAATTAGAATCATTAGGACTGCCAAAAAGTTGTGGCATGGCATCCTAGTAATTAGTCAAGGGTATGAGAAATGTGATCGGTTCATAATTGGTCCACACGGCAGCTTTCAGGTGTGAATTTTTTAAACGTCACTTTCTGAGGCAAATCGGTAACAAGAAAAGGTCCCTTGAATATTCTTCCTTTTTGTGGAGAAAATTTGTGATGAGTGCGCAAGTGAAATGTATAAATGCAATGAGAATACTCTTACAAAGGGTCGGGGGTTTGAATTCTTAAGAGAAAATTTGAGAGAGGTCATCTTCCTGAGAGATTAATCCGAGAGACCAAGTTACCAAGTTAATTTATTCGGTGTTAGATTTTCTATCATGTCAAGATGGTTGTAGATGTATAGCCATTGACAAGCTCTGAGATTTCTTTGGAAGCTTTCCCCTGCTGATGAATCTAATCATTTGTGAGTTAATTTGTGTCAATCTTGGAGCAATTTGTGTCTTCTTTTTTTTATAGAATGTTTGCAAGTAGTTTTTCTTATTCCTATTGCAATCTTGTGTTAAATTCCATCCCAATCACACAGGATATTGTCCTTGTGAGAGTTTAGTGGCATTTACAATTTCATTTCAATAAGAGCTTTTCATCCTGTGATGAAATAAACAATTTAAAATCACTTCACTGCCATTTTTTGATAAAGATTGTCTATAAGCCTTCCAGTGTATCTTAGGCATGAGGAACCAAGGGTCTTTGATGTTTTATTGAGTCTTTAGCTTGAGCCTTCGTGTTATATTCTTGGAAATTGTGTGAAATAAGGCTGATCTGGGCCTCCATTGAAGCACACCTTCTGGTTGAAGGAATATCTTAGCTATTCCGAAGCTTTCTGTCATTTAGCTTTCCAATTGTTGTGAAGTCTCTCAAAGATATGATATTGTCAACTTTATCCTACTTAATCTCCCACAAATTTTTTTTGAAAACAATGAATCCATCATGAACTACCCTTTTTTTTCCTTGTATATCCATAAAGGAACAAAATCTATTTACTAAAATATGTAGAACAATTAGGATCTCATAATGTCTTCAGTAACCTTAGCCTTGTTTTGAAAGTATTCTCCATCTTTTGGAAGTGAAAACTCTTGAGAGTTAAATTATGGAGTATTGATCATAATTTCCAAAGGTTTTCTTCATAAAATTTGTGTAAAAGAAGGATATCTCCTTCTCCTTCATCAAACAGAGGTTACACTATGGGTCCTCTCACCCTAGTCAAAAATCACAACCTAAAGTAGTGAGGATAGGTCAAATCCTCTTGAAGATGCTATCCACCTCTCCACAATATGAGTGACAAAGGGCCAGTTAGATCTCATCCCTAGCTACAAAATGACAAACATTATGATCTATCTATCTCTAAGCTCTATGTCCAATCTGTGATACTGCTTAACTTGAAGAGGAGAAAAAAATTGGATATCAACACCATCCACCTGTAAAATCAGACATATCCACATCTTCCTAGGGCTGTATGAAAACCATTCCTACACCTACAATGAATACCCAACATTATAGGACACATACACCAATTTCACCCACTACACCTCTATCAATTTTTACCTTTCCATCTATCCTTGGACCACACCCATCTATCCTGGTCATGTAACCACCTACCCAAAGTTAAAAAAAAGTGGTAGCAGTCTGCTTCTTCATTGCAATCATCTATTATGCCCAATAAAATAGCACAACCTTCACTGTCACTATCACCTACAACTTCCTTACAACCTATACCCCCACCAGCTACCATAATCCCATCACTACCTATGTGAGTTTCTTCTCCTCAACTTATACCTTTCATCTGAACTCTACCAGCAACCTTTACTGTACCTCCCTTATCACCATGGCTAACTTGTCCTCTGCCATCATCCACTTTCCCTTCTACATCACGTAATCCCACCTCACCTTTACCCAAGAAGGTGCAATCTAAGTAATAAATCCCACTACTATCCAACAGGGTAGTTCATCTTACCAAACCATTACCCAATTAGGTACCATCAAAACCTAAGACAGTACCACCTACCAAATGAATGGTAAAACCTATTCCTCCTCCTATAACACCTCTTATACCACAATCATCCGCACCTTCACCCAAAACCACACTCACTTCACATTGTGATCCATTGGCAGGGTCTTTATGCCAACATTTTAGCCAACCTCTTAGAGACCTTGGTCATCACAGCACCGCCACTTAGACCTTACAACCCCCTCAAACCCAAACCAAAAGGGTTTTATGAAACTAAAATTTGTACTTACCATAATGTAATAGGACAAAATGTAGAGAACTGTAAGGCTCTAAAAACCGTTTATTCATCCAACTATGCCCTTTTGAATAAAATTTTGACGATGATGATCTTCTAGATGAGGACTCTATTCCACCTTCACCAATCACAAGAAATCCTCGTCCAGTACCTATTCATCCACTCTGCATCTCCACTTCCACAACCTTTTTATCCACCTCCAACATTCGAGATCATCATGTTCCATATTAGAGATTTGGACAAACCTCCACTTAAATGACAGTGTTCCCTACTCATTCCATAAGGTTCTTACTGCAAATTAGGATTTTGTCCATCATTCCATTATACTACTCATGACATACCTTCTCCATCCACATCTCTTCCACAGATTAACATGATCCAAGTTGGCACTTGCACTTAAAAATACAAAGGAAACGAAAAGAAACCAGCCCATTCACTAATCCTGTGCCTAACATACCATTTGCACCCACACCCAAAATCACCATTCGAGGACGCACATACCCTATTTTTGATGGGGTCACTCATTGTACAATGATAAAACAATTACACCAATCCCCTCTCAAAATGCCTTTGTATGATCTCGGTACAAACCTCTAAATCTCATCGATAAGCCCTCATGGAGGGTTTGCAATCCATTCAGGTTTTACCTAACAACCCCCACACCATTAGCCTCCATCATCACCCCTCACCATGTGGCCTCTCTTACAAAATTGTATCCTTCTTCTACCCACACTCCCACTCATCAAGTGGACACCCTCAACTTTTCTGATGAGGATATCGTACCTCTCCAATGATATGACCCTAATCCCACTCTTTTCATCTCCATCTATATCGATAATATTTGCATTTGAAGTATTATGATTGATGGCGGTGGCCAACATTAACGTCATATCATCCCACACATACAATAAAATGTGCATCCCTTCAAATTGCATGCATGATAACCCATTTATGTTGTGTTCCTTCAATGATGCCATCACTTCCACCCTTGGCACCATTATTCTTCACGTTCATGTGGTACCCCCGTAATGTGCTGCAGTTATTCTATGTTTTACAAGGGGAATTCTAGTTTAACCTATTTACTTGGCTGAATTTGGATCCATGTCATGGGTTGTGTTCCTTCAACTTTACATCACTTTGAAAAATTTTAACATGAACGACATAACTATACCATACCAGTTGACCCTTCTCCATTTAAAAATTGCAACATGATGTACCAACCTAATGATGTCCTCATACCAGTTAAGGTATCTACCACTTCCACCACTTGTCCTTCACCCACAACCCCATCCAATGATGTTTCCTCTACCTTACCCACACCTACCTCTTCTATACCCACTGTTCCCGTGGCCTCTGCAGGTGACCCATCTGCTAACCTGACTAGTTCCCAAATAACTCATCCTTCTTCATGCCAATAGCCTAGTACTTCCTCTATTTTGGCTACACACATATCAACTACCGATCCCTTTGAAGGTTTTTTTCAATGCCTCATTCTAGGAATACTGCTTGTATAACATAAACACATTCATTACTCCAGAAGAGTATGGTAACCTACGCCAATATCCTCGTTATGACCATCACATAGGCGAGGTATTCCATTATGGTTATCCTCACCTTCACACCAACTTAACATATGGGGGACTTGAAAACTTCACCTATTCACCTAAGCCCCCTTCTCAAACATGACCATTTTCATCCAACCTCCAATCTCTCACCAAATGCCACTTTTCTCACACTTTCCTTCACCATTTTTCATTGAAAGGCTTTGGCTTTGGGTTTTACAAACATGGCCATCATACTTTCATCTGGTGTACCACAAGTAAACACAAAGACCGCAATGGTATTTGATTTCCCGAACCATCTTCCAAGAAGGCCCGCATCGACCTCATTGAGGATGAAAAAGCTTCTCCACCCCATTCACCAATGTCACCACCTTCACCCACGGAGTCTATAGATCCTGAATCTATTCCTCCCAAAAAAATTTGTTAACACCATTTCCCTGGGACCTTTGACTTATCAATGGGATGGGGAGGCTCCCTCTTCTCTTCCCTTCCTGTATCCTGACATGATCGATGATGATACACGATCCATTAAAGGAATTTCAATGTCAGGATGATGATTCTATCATCACCTACCTTGGTACAAAAGATTCTTATATTCACCAGTCATTGCATTCTAAGACGTAAACCATGTTAAATGAAGTCAACCATCGAAATCAATAGTAACACTAAGGATGACTCACACATTCTAAAGATTGGTCAATCTTTAGATATTGTAGAACAAGAAGGTTTCATTTATTTCCTTCGGGATTATAGTAATGCCTTTTCATGGTCCTAGGATGATATGCCCAGTATTGACCCAAACCTTTTGGTCCACAATATCATAACATTTCCTAAAGCCAAAACAACAAAAAAGAAGTTGGGAAAAATACATCCTCACATTTCCCTTCTTTTCAAAGAATAAATTTAGCACCTTCTCTCGGTTTCCTTCATCCTACCAATTCTTTATCCCCAATGGATCTCTAATATCATTCCTTTAACAAAAGTAATAGGAGGACTCCAAATATGCATAGATTTCCATGACCTTAGTTTAGCTTTCCCTAAAGACGACTTTTCTCTACCTAGTATCGACCAACTAGTTGATCTTACCGCTGGTTATGAGATGCTATCACTCATGGATGCTTTTTCGGGTTATAACCAAATATTCTCAACTCGGAAGATCAACATAAAACTGTGTCCATCACTTCTTGGGGAACCTTTTACTATCGAGTCTTGCCCTTCAGTCTTAAAAATGTTTGTGCTACATATCAATGGGCTATGACTTATATCTTCCATGACATCATGCGTTGTATATTGGAAGATTATGTAGATCACCTTTTTTCCAAATAAAAACATTGGGTCAAACACCTTACAGTCTTGAAGGTAATTTTTGACCGTCTCATCAAATATTGTGTTATCCTTCAACCAAAGAAGTGTGTCTTTGTTGTTATCTCAGGAAACCTCCTTAGTTTTATCATTTCTTTATGTGGCATAGAATTTGATCCCACTAAAATCAAGGCTATTCTCAAAATGCCTCTGCCTACTAACCTTTTCCAACTTCGTAGTTTGCAAGGTAATTTTCCATCTATTCCATCGTTCAATTTCATAGCTTTCTAACCACTGCCACCCATTTCTTCATCTCCTTAAAAAGGACATATCTTTCAAATGGGATGATGAATGCCACAAATTTGTTGAGACCTTAAACTAGTACCTTTTCCAACCACCTGTACTCATTCCTCCTAAAGATAATAAACCATTTTACCTTTATATTTCTACTACGGATCATCCCTTGGGTGCCATGCTTGCCCATCATGATGATCAACAACCAGGAGAAAGTGGTTTATTACATAATTTGTACCCTTTTAGACTATGAAACTACATACACCCACGCCAAAAAACTCTACTTAGCCTTATTTTTTGTTTCGACTAATTTTTTTCATTACCTACTCAATCATAAAACTTTTTTCATCACCAATACCAACCCCTTACATTACATGTATGCCAAGCCCTAACAACCTCAACATGTTACATGTTGACTAATGCTTCTCATAGACCTTGACCTCGAATTCATCCATTAAAAATCTATCAAAGGTCAAAATATCGCTGACAAACTTGTATACACACCGCTCTCAAGAAATCAATCCTCTAACTTTGATTTCCTAGACGAATCTATTACTACCATCTCTTTGGATGATGCCGTTTACCAAATGACATTATTCTTTGATGGTTCCAAATGTCAGCATGGGGGTGGTGCATGCATTATCCTAATTCCTCTTGATGGTGAACCTATGGCTTTATCTTTAAAACTATATTTTGATTGTAACAATAATATCGTCAATATGAAGCACTCATATTAGATCTCCAAAAATCCATCACCTTAGATTTGTTAAATTGATTAATATTTTTTGTGAATCTCAACTGGTTATAAATCAAGTCAATGGTATATACCAGTGTTGTAATGAAATACTTAAAAAGTATAAACATCATGTGGACATCCTTTTGACTACAATCGACCATTATGAGCTTTAAACCACTCCACATTCCACTAACAAAATTGTAGATACCATGCCATTGCTTACTTCTTAGATTCCCACCTCACCTTTCGAATCAAAAATATTTGTCACAGTACAAAGGCTGCAATCATCCTTCCTATCTATTTTAACACATCAACTTCGTTGGAACCATTACACCTGACTCACATGACCTTTTGGATAAGTAGTTTATAGACTACCTTTCCCTGGATAAGTAGTTTATAGACTACCTTTCCCTGTTAATTCTATCTCTTGACCTCACCCATGAGGTACTTCAAGTGCTATTGACTTCACTTGCCTTTCACCAAGACTATGGGAGAAACTTTACAATTACACCTCTTAATGGCTTCTTCAACACACCTTTAAACTGATGGCTTCCTTTGCACACTTCCTACAATATTTCTCACTACTTCCTTCTATGCTAAATGAGGGGGGGGCCTCTCTATTTATAGAAATTCCAGGCTTATCCATCTTATCTCTAAGATAGGATAAGAAATCCACTCTGATACGAATCATATTCCATACCTTAACTCTTATCTGTACATGTAAGCTTATCTCTTAAGATAAGATAAACCTTATCATTTTACATGGGTTCCACATTTTTAGACTTTTTACAAATAAAATACACAAAATATTTATGACCTCACTCCTTGTCCTTTTACCAATATAATATTTCTAATTCCTAATCATGTAGACCCTACTTCTCTAATTACCCCCAAACTTTGACATTTTAACATTACCGGACCACTTACGACAAATATTTACTTTTTACAACATTCCTATTGTACTTTGACTATTACCGTACTCCACATTATTGGCGGCACCGTACTGGCATGGCGCCGTTATCTTCTATCAGACGCTACTACTAATTATACTTAACAACATCCTATTCCTAATACATACATTAATGAAATAGAAATTACGGAGGAAAATTTTAGTGTCGACATCTTCCCCCTTCCTAGCTTCTACTCTTCGTCCTCGGAGTAGACTATTCTGGTGCTTGGAAAATCTTCAACTTGTCGTGGTTGACCCATTTCGTAATGGGAGTGCCATCCAATTCCTCCAGTCGGTACGTACCATTTTCATGCACAAAACTGCTATTTGTAGGGCCCATCCATTTTGGAAGAAATTTTCTCTGTCTTCTTTTTTTTGTATCTGGAATCATATACTAGAACCAAGTCATTCACATGAAATGGAGACCACCGATCTTTTGATCAAAGTATTCCTTCTGCTTCATTTTCTTCTTATGGCTTGTATCCTTTGCTATTTCCCTCATTTCCTCTAGCAAATGAAGATGTACCAACCTTTCTTTTACTGAATCACTTTCATCCATCCTTTCATTTTTAACTCTCACAGTGGGAATATCAAACTCAATAGGAAGAACTTGATCAATGCCATAGGCCAACTGAAATGGGGAGTATCATGTTTGCTGACTTTGATGTGCCCTATATGCCCACAATGCTGCAATGATCCTTTTATTCCCATTTATGTACCTGTAAGGCTGCAATCTGAGGCATCATGTACACAATGAATGGCTTGTTCCAATCTGGATTCTTCAAAACAGGTGAAGACACACAGGGCTTCCTTCAGTTGTCCAAAAGCTTCATGCGCCTTATTTTCCTGGTTCATAAGTAACATCCTTATTCTTCAATAAACTGGTTAGTGGGTGAATCTTTGAGAAATTCTTGATGAACTTCTATATAACCCACATGGCCTAAATATGATCTCAACTTACTTCTATTCATAGGAAAATGGTAAATCTTTGATTTTTGAAACTTTATCAGGATCAGTACCAATACCATCATCTCTGGATACAACATGCCCTAACAAAACACCTTTAGAACATCCAAAGACACACTTTGTAGGGTTTAGTGAGGCTTGTGCTTCATCTAACCTTTGAAATGGCTATCTCCATCTGGTGCAGGTGGTCCAACTTGCTCCCATAGATGGCAAAAATCATCATCCAGAATTACTCTGATGAAGGTCCCAATGTAGGTTCGAACACCCTATTCATCAAACACTGGAATGTTGCTAAGCATTACACAACCCAAAAGGCATAACTCTATAAGCAAACGTTCCCCAAGGATCGTGAACGTGGTCTTCAGCTGATCTTTCTCTGCTATACGAACTTGGTTTGTAGCCGCTTATCATCATCACTTCAGCAAAACTATAGCACTCTGGCCAGCTACTTCGTCCAAGATCTGATCTGAAAATGGAAAGAGGGTAATGATCCTTCTTGTGTTGCCTTATTGAGCTTCCCTGTAATCAACACAAATGCGTAGCTTCCCATTCTTTTTTTTGAGATCACAATGGGAGAACCCATTCTGAATTCTCCACAGCAAATATGAATCCTGCATCAAGCAACTTATCTATTTCTTCTTTTACAGTCTTGGAAAAATTAGGATTCATTCTATATGGCATTCATTGCTTTATGGGCTTAGCACCATCTACCAGCTCAATACAATGTTTCTACCCAACTTACTTGACGGAGTTCCTTGTAATCAAAAGTGAATAGGTGTATGTACCTTTTCGAAAGAGCTGGAGGTAGGATTCCTTCTCACTCTCCATCACAACATCACAATCTTTATTTTGTTGGAGACGATCATCAACTTCTTCTTCAGATAATTTTATGGGGTCATGAGTTGGTGTGACTGGAAGGATATCCATGACTGAAACATCAACCTCACTTTCTTCATCTTCAGTGTCCACTTCACTGGTACTAGAGTAATAGAGGATGTCCAATCATCAGTTTCATCACTGAATCCACAGGTCTTGCCTTATGATGTCGAGGGATCACGTTTATCTTCACCCTCTCTCTACCACGTCCAAGTGTCATGAAACCTTCATTCTAGTAGTTTCTTTGCATGAACTCTCCTTAGCCATGGTCTTCCCAGCAACATTGGGTACGCAACAGTACCATTTTTCATCACCTGAAAGTCTACCACACATACAACACCCATAACAGATATTGCCACATTTGAAACTACACCTTCTGGTTTTAGTTTTTCCCTTATTTAATGACCTTAACATAAGTGTTGAAGGGCGATCAATTTTTAAACCCCAACATATTCATTACAGACTCGGTCATTACATTAAACTGCAGCACCTCCATCAACTAAGACATCATGAATTGAAATACCATTACATAATACCTCAGCTTGTGGAGCATAGGGATCCGCCTCTGCCTCCAAAACAGGGACCTCAACCTCCTTCCTTCTCGAGCATTGAGTCCACTTCGCAACTCCCCTCCGCCTCTTCTCAGAAGACATAGCCAAGAGTTGACCATATGTAATATTTGCAGGCCTTTTGGACAGATCTTCCAAGATGGAGTATGGTCCTTGCCCCTGTGAAATCAGAAAATCCTGCACACCCAACTTTTCTCCTATGTTTCTTACTAGTTTCTCCTTTCATCTTCTTAGGATCATTTCCATCTTGATTATCTTTTTCTTTCTTTCTTTTTGTTACAAAACATCTACTTCATTATTTCTCTTATCTACTACATCAAGAGAATTCACAGGTGTGCTTTCCTTTATCATTATCTCTTGTACCAGATGTAGAAGCTCTATCTGGACAATTATACTTATAATGACCCTTTTTATAACAACCATAACAAACAAATTCAGAAATATTTCTTTTTGACCTCTATCTGCTCCCTGAGAACTAAATTTTTTCCTTGAAGAAGATTAATAGTTAACTGACCCATCTTTTTGAGCAGATCTTCATACTCAGTAGATATGTACTAGGAGAAAAATTTGTTTGCTCACCGGGAGTGGTTGTGGATTCTGGACCAAAGGTGCTGGTGTAGGCTCTACTTTAGACAACAATTTCTTTGGGCTCCTCTCCATGCTTTCTTCTTGCCTTCTTGCAATCTCCTTTGCTTGTTCAATGGTAGCTGGGGTCATACTTCACTCGTTGTCTGATCTCTGGCTTCATCCCAAGAATGAAGTGCTTACAGAGGAGATTATCCACGCCATTCATCAACCCATCCGCTAATCCTTCCTTCCGGATCTGGGCATCGAGCTTCCTCCTTAGCTCTAGAACACGAGCATGATAATCCCTTATTTCTTCTCCTTCTCTCCTTGGGATAGCTTTGTGATCTCGATCATGAGATCTGCATATTTCTGTTGTTCACCAAATTCTTCAAGAAAACTTTCAGTTAATAAATCCATGAATTTTTCACATTATCACCTAGTGTTTCAAACCACCTAAGTGTTGAACCATCCAAAAAGGTAGGAAAAATTCAGTCCATTGTTCCCTTCTTATAAGGCCATTACAAATACAAGATCGCTTAAACTCTTGAATGAAAGAAGAAGCATCTTCATTAGATTGAGCTGAAAAAATAGGAATCTTTCCCATTTTCAAAAGTAACCACCGTGAAATACCAACCCACAAGTACAATCAACAAGACTTATGTGCACAAATAATTGGAATCACTATACTAGAAAAGTGACTTTACACACTTTCTACAGTAAAATAGAAATGACCACGGTAAACTATGGTAAAACTTGACTTACTGCGGTAAAAAACTGACTTTACTGTGGTAAACACTATTCACAGGTAAAAAGTGAAGTTACTAATGGTAAATACTATTCACAGTAAAAAGTGACTTTACTGTGATAAATACTATTCACAACAAAATGACTTTATCATGGTAACTACTATTCATGGTAAAAATGACTTTACCATGGTAACTACTATGCACAGTAAAAACAAGGTACCCTCTAATTGATTTTTTGACTAAGTGGGAATATCTCTCCAGAAAATCCACCAACGAGGAATGGTCCCGGCAACGGAACCAAAATGTCATCACCAATCCGGCACTATGATAATTCTTCACCGGGAAACTCCTCGTGCTATGATATTTACTAATGCACAGCCTTTAGTTTGGTGGATGTAATCTGGAAACAAAACAAACATAACACAAGAAATACCATCGACTATGATAAGACAGAATGATGACAAATCTGAAATATCAAAGTAAATTATAATATTAACATGAAATTGTTACAATCTCACCCATGAGGTACTTACTATTGACTTCACTTGCCTTCCACCAGACTATGGGAGAAACTTTACAATTACACCTCTTAATGGCTTCTTCAACACACCTTTAAACTGATGGCTTCCTTCGCACACTTCCTACAATATTTCTCACTACTTCCTTCTATGCCAAATGAGGGGGGTGGCCTCTCTATTTATAGAACTTCAAGGCTTATCCATCTTATCTCTAAGATAGGATAAGAAATCCACTCTGACGAATCATATTCCATACCTTAACTCTTATATCTGTACATGTAAGCTTATCTCTTTAAGATAAGATAAACCTTATCATTTTACATGGGTTCGGGGCCACATTTTTAGACTTTTACAAATAAAAACACAAAATATTTATGACCTCACTCCTTGTTCTTATACCAATATAATATTTCTAATTCCTAATCAGTAGACCCCACTACTTCTCTAATTACCCAAACTTTGACATTTTTAACATTACCGGACACTTACAAAAAATATTTACTTTTTTACAACATTCCTATTGTACTTTGATTGTTACCGTACTCCACATTATGGCGGCGGCCATATGGCAGCACCGTTATCTTCTATCGGACGCTACTACTAATTATACTTCAACAACATCCTATTCCTAATACATACATTAATGAAATAGAAATACGGAGGAAATTTTTTAGTGTTGACAGGACTTTACTCGTGATGGGAAACACCATCTTTTTTCAAAAGTGTCTCTCACTATTCTTCAGGGTGGCCTTGCTTATAAACGGGGCTATAAAATAGATGATTCCATCAAAAAGGAGATCTATTCTCTCTAATCTCGCTGTGATAAATACACTGCTCCCTCGAAGGAAAGCTATCTTTTCGAAGAGATCAATCCTCATTCTTCACAACAACATCAATGGATTATTACCATAACCAAATACTACACTAAATGGGTAGAAGCCATCCCCCTCATATCTACAAAACCTATAAAAATTAGTGAATTCATCAACCATCACATTATTTTTCACATTTGTGTCCCTCACCACCTCATCAATGATAATGGTAAAAAAAAAAAAAATCCATACAAAAAATTTGTGACGCCTTTAGTATTCAACTTTTTTTTTCTTCACCTTAATACCCATAAAATAAATGAACAAGCGGAATCAACCAATAAAACTTTGAAATAAATTCTTATGAAGGTGGTTCAAAATACAGGAAAGGATTGACACACTCACATTCCTTTTGCTTTATGGGCTTACTGTACTAGTATCCATACCTCAATTACGACCACACCTTTTTATCTGGTCTATGGTACAGAGGTTTTCCTACCTGTCGATCTCCATATTCCATCACTTCGTATTTCACTTAAATAGCAGTTTAAAAATGATCAATTTCTCTAGGACCGTTTGACACAACTTGAGTTATTAGATGAACGTCGTCTTAATGCTCTTGATCATCTCCAAATCTACACAAAAAAAATCAAACGTGCCTATGAAAAACATGTCCACGGATCAACCTTCTAAGTTAGTGGCCTCATCCTGAAGGAAAATCAACATGTAACCAAACAAGAGAAAATTAAACTGGGAAAATTCACTCCTAATTGAGTTGGACCTTCTATCGTTACTCATACTTATGGATCATGTGCTTATCATTTGTCTTCACTTGAAGGTAAACCCTAACCTGAACCCCTCAATGCCTTACATCTTAGACCATTCTACTATTGAATTAAGTCCTATACCACCTCTTGTCTATTAAATGCTCATTCCTTGATCACCGTTCACCTTTCATTTTACATATTTTAAGGATCAACGAATAAACCAGGATCATATGATTACCCATCACTTTTCTACCCCTATCTTCAATATGAGTACCATGGCCCTACTCACGACATGTTTCTCATGGATAATTTGTGTTTTTTTCAATATGGAATCCCATGGTTGTTCATAACGTAAAATATCTCTTCCATAGTTAGCCTCTGTGTGCTATGGGTTTTCCTGTAAACTAGGAGCCTATTTTTTCTATATAGTCCTTTCTATGACTTAATATTCTAACAGCAAAATAATATCAAAACTCAATTGGGATTAAAATCCTTGATTTAAAATTCTATAAAAATAGATGATTCCATCAAAAAGGAGATCTATTCTCTCTAATCTCGCTGTGATAAATACACTGCTCCCTCGAAGGAAAGCTATGCAAAGCTGGCCATATTGTACATAGTCTCTCACCAAAGGAGGACTATTCTTGTAAAATAAAATAAAATATTTTGAAGCTTCCCGCATCGATCAGCTTCACGAAGACCTTAAGGAGATAATATACTCATCCCACAAATACTTCCCGCATTGATCAATCTATCAAAACAACAACAAAAAGAAGAAAATGATAAAAATTTTGTAATGGAGTTTCCTATTTTGATCTTAGGTCTCTTATGAAGTAGGCATTCTGTCTTACACAAGGTTATGCTAAACACCAACCATTTTCACCTCATTGCATTTTCACCCTAATTTCCTACCTTCTCAAGGTACTTTCTATAAACACAACATTTCATGATCATGTGACTAAATTCTTCACCCTTAGCATAGTAGAATCTTTATAGTTCTTATCAATTAGGTGGCTCTTTTTGTCACCTCTTACCATTTAGCCTCTTCATTACTTACCATTCATCCTCTTCATTACTTATTGATTACGATATATAGAACTAGATCATCGATACCTATGTTTTAGGGATTCCCCTTTCACCAACATCAATCATGCCTAAAATGAACTGAACCCAACTAGGCCTTAATGAACTAGAATCAATTATACCTAAAACCTACCCACCCCATTTCACTATGTCATCTTAATTTTCTCTAGCTTATGGGAGAACTACATCGGCCTGAGGCCCCTTTTCACCGGGGCTATGAAGGAAGAACTTTTAGGGCAAGGGGCCCTTAGAGGTTAGCTTGACCACTCTCCACCCTAACCAATTTACACCCATGCATTTTTCTATTCACATTCTACCTTAGTTTGTTTCCAACTTATACACTACTTGGAAATGAAACAAACATACAAGTATACAAACATGTATATCTACCTATTTCTTAACATCATCATATCATACATTAATCATTTAACATTTTCATCATATCAAATATTTCAGAATTTTACACCATAACATACATTTTCATCATCATTCATTGTTCCATTCTACTTGTAACTTGACCATTAAATCCAACCCATAAACATAACCAAAGCATGCTTAACTGACCTAACTTAACCATGAATAATTGACCTCACTACACCATGCCTAACAAACCTAACTCCACCATGCCTACATGACCTAGACTAGACCATGCCTAGTTGACCTAGACTCCATCAAGCCTAACTGACTTAGACTCCATCATGCCTACATGGCCTCAATTCCACCATGCCTAATTCACCTAGTTTCCATCCATAAAAAAATAACAATAGAAATAAAAACACAAGTACATCATCCATACCATAAATCTCATCATCTATAACAATGAAAGTTTGTGTATAAATAAAAATATGCACTGATAAAAATACATACAAGTATCTCCAAATGCTCATATAAATCCTCACCATATTTGGCATGCAAGCTATTATAAGATCAAAATCTCAAAACCATCATATAAATACTCACTATCATCGGCATGCAGAATGGTATATACCAAAAATCTACACTAATCATATACATTCACTAATCTTCACCCTACTTGATATCCATACCTGTCTCATCTATCTCATCCTCGCCTATATTTGTCTTCTACATTATCAGCATCTCTCCATCAATCATAGGTCTTGGTCTAGCCTTTATCTGGCCCTCAAGTGGGTCTTGCCTCCATGAACTCATCACCTCACCCATACCCTATCTCTAGGCTAGCCGGCCCCCTGTGCTCTCCCAACTATGAGTATGGATTTGGTCCTATCACTCATTGCCTAATGTGACTTGTACTCTGAATAGAACAGGACATCTATCCCTGTAGTCATCAGATGATCCTTGTAATACCATGCATCATTCAGCAAATCCCTAAAGCTTTCCATCGACACCCGTCTGAGGTGGTGCCATAAGTCTCACAATAACTTGTGAGCTCTATCCAGCTAGAGCTAGCCTTAGACCCTGTACTTGTGCTCCTTGTCCTCCTACATGTACCTGAGGACCATGTCCTGTCATTGCTATATGTAGTGTGGGACCCTATGTGTGAGCCTGTGGCGGTGCCTGTGATGTAACCTGGACCTATAGGGCCACAACCTGAGCCTGTACAGTAGTCAACTAGCCCTGAAAACCTGCCACCTATGATTGTAAGGTGGATACCTATCCACTATCTCCATCTCCACCCTATACGGGATTCTTTCCCTATGTAACCTGGGCCAATAGGGCCACCACCGTGTATGTAAAATTTTAACCTATGCCTCTTACCCTATGAGATGCCCCCGTAAAACTATAATATGTGCTTGTAAGGAAGCCACTTGACCCTACAAGGTATCCCTCTACACTATGATGGTGGCTAAGTTTTGTTTTGCTAGCCTCATGGATGTTTCTTGTAGTTATGCCACCCATCAGTACTGATATCTATTACTGACCCCTTCATCATCAATATTCCTATCTACTTTCTACTCCTCCTATCATGTCAGCACACTTGGTCATGGTGGAGACATATGTATCACCACGTCATCTCTCCTATACTGAGGGAAGGGTGGCGACACGTCCTATAGAAACCCTAAATGTTGTCATATCCTATCTACAAGTATCATCTCGTGCTCGTCAGCGCAACGACCCTATATCAACCTGAGTAGTTGTAACTCCTCTAACTCCTCCACCATGTCCATGTATAAGGGATAGCCAACATAGGGCCTCCAAAAAATATCCACAATAGAAAATCCTTCTAGCACCCGCTTGCAATATGAAAGATCATGTGTGGCCCTAGCCACCATGTGTTGCCCACTAACTTGTACCCACCATCTATAGCTGACTTTGACCAAGCCACCCCCAAACCAATCAAGTCAAGGAAAACCAACTAGACATAGACATAGGATGTTATCATATGCCAGACAATTCAAAAGAAAAGTGCAAGAAAAACTAAACCACCGCAACCTCCCATAGGCCCATAGCTCCTTATACAGCTACACTAGGAATGTCAGTGCCCATGTAAAAAAAATCCACTCATCCACCATATCTTGGAGAACTCCCATCAATTCTCGTGGGAATATACCACCCTCAGTATATGGAAGGGTGAAAAAATATACTACCTCCATCATCAAAACAACCAACCTTGTCTCCTGAGGATGGGATGCATACATCTCTCCATAGCTAAGGCTCACACGATGGTACCTCAGATCACCCATTTCCTCCCTAAAGACAAACACTATAGGCTCCATAGAGGCCTCTGAAAAAATAGAATATACTCACTCACCCATAATCAGTAACCACATGATGCTGTATACATCCTCCAGGTTGACAATAATCTCACTCGTCGGTAAATGGAAAGTGTTTGTCGTTAAATCCCATCTATTAATGAGTGAAACCATCAAACTAGGATCTCACACTACATGCCTATAACATCAGTTACCAATCAATCTAACATCAATCATGTGCTCCCACTCCTCTACAGTCACACTTGATTACATATCTACCAATAACGGTGGCACTTTTTCCCACATACGTAGCTGGTCCCTAGCCTACATCTAACAAAACAAAACATTGTTAAGACCTCACTACCTCAAATTATGTCTTGACCCCAACACCATACCCAATCACACGAATATTTCTTACCCCATTTACCTAATTCAAATACCAACCTCCTACACTTTACACTCACGAATAATTACCTTCACAGTATTTCACCTACTCACCTAACCTAGCTCACCGACAACCTTATGTTACTCTTACCCCTATAAAACCAACAGTACTCACCCCTTTTTGACCTCTTTTTCCTTTGAAACATAACCCTTCTTACCCTTGTCCCTCTTTTACCGTAACCGGCACCGGTCTCTTGAACCATCACCGGTTCTCCTTAACCGACATCGGTTCCACTTAACCGGTGTCAGTCACCTTAGTATTGACCAATGTCGTCTACATCCGACCGACGTTAGCCAAACCTTGACCAATGTTGGTCTCTGTTGCAACCCCAAAAACCTAAACCCCCTCTTCTATTTCTTTAAAATTGACAAAACCAACCTATAATCCTAATTAATCCCAAACACTTACGCCCCAAATTTATTTATTCTCCTACTTCACCTATATTTTA
The DNA here is from genome assembly GCA_019776745.2 of Taxus chinensis. NCBI lineage: Eukaryota > Viridiplantae > Streptophyta > Pinopsida > Cupressales > Taxaceae > Taxus > Taxus chinensis. The sequence goes on along the minus strand of CM034152.1, from coordinate 635,669,156 downwards.
CCTCCTCCCCCTAGATTTCATCCATTTTTCACCCATATTTCAAAATTAATTTTTTTTGCCAAAACTTACTTCATTGTATAAACACAATTGAAGCAAACAAATAAGCTAGAAAATGTTGCCTACCTCATCTCGATGACATCTACATGGTGACATGCCTGGTCGTTGCACCAGTGGTCCACCTAACCCCTCTACTTCCTCCATCATACCAAAATCTACCTCGACTCTCTCCACCAATCACACGTCTCCACCTGCTCTAGTGGACCAATCTACTTGGCTCCTCTCAACACTTAGTCACCTCCACATCATCTTGGTACAATATTTTGTCTTTTTCCTCCCCGAAAAATCCACAAGTCACTCAGCTATGCCGTTTTCTCAAAGTCAATGACAAAAATGATTATGTAAATTATAGAATTTCAACTTTATAACCCTATCCTGAGATAATTGACGTTGCTCATACAAAACCAACATCAATTACCTTATAACTGATATTGGTCATTTGCCAATACCATTTCCCCCACGTTTGGCCTTTTTTGACCTAACCTCATTACTGACACATACCTTTTTACCAATACCAACAACAATTTTTATCATACCCACAAGCCTAAACTACTCATATAATTCCTTAATTTTGTTTAAGGATTTTCTCTTTTACCTATACCTTGGCCTTACCTGTGCCATGACCTATTTACCTGGACCTAACCTAATCTTTGTGACCATTGAGCTTTTGTACTCTCTATACCTTGCGATGTTGTTTTAGCCTAACAACTATACCTTTCCTATTGTCATGCCATTTATCCCAACTAAACACGTGGTGTATGGGATCATACCTAAACATTCCTGCACCTAACCTACATTGTGTTTCTAAACCATATTCTATACCTTGGATATCTAAATAGCTTCACCCTTTTTTGGATAAACCTATCAACCTTGGATGATAGAGAGTTTCCAAGCTCTTACACTTGGTAACATGTTGCAGTATAAACGTGTGCGTGCATTCGATTATCATTACCCATTACCCAATTTGACCCTGGCCCATTACCTATTACCTATTTGACCATTACCCATTATTAAATTTGACCATGGTCCAATACCTATTACCCAATTTGACCATTAGCCTTTACCCAAAGTACCCATACCCTTCCCCACCTACCTTCCCTTATACTAACTACACATTTGTCAAACCACTCACTGACTTCGAATAACACCTCATTAGTTCCTGGTTTGAGGGGGATCACCTTTACCCACACTTGGGGTAACCCCGTTCTCACCCATACATGGGGCAATCACTTCCTATTTTTGTTATCATTGCTTATCAATATAAATTACACGACAAAAAGGGGAAAATGTAGACACCAAATTTTAGTCACACTCCCTTGTGTCCTCTTTGAAGTAGTCAACTTGACATGTTAACCTAACTGTGACCCCTTTACCACATATTCATATTAATTTAGTTACATACAATAGAATTAATACCCATCCTCACGTAATTTTTTAATTTAATTACTTTAATTAAATTAATTTATACCTCACCTAGCCACATCACCTAGACATCTCAATATGGACTTGTTCTTAGCCTATTAATTAACTCAGACTCAGTCTCCACTTATCCTAACCACCTGAGACTTAGATTAACCCTAATATTAAATTCCTATTCTTTCTCCAACAACATGCCTACTTATCAAAGCATTAACCAAAAATTTATACCCGGACCAATAGGAATATCTCACCAAAAATATCCAAGATATGTTATTTTTGGTAAACCTACGATATCCCACCTTAACCGATGTTGGTTAACCCTCAACCGATGCTGGCGACCTTGACCATTTCCGATCGCCATATATACAGTTTGGAAACCTTTTTCCCAGGTTGGTCACTATGCATTTTGGGGGAGAGATATCTGAATTCAAGCATGAGCTAGAGTTTTCTCAGCATCAAGACGACATCATATGTCTAGCCAGAGGTCCAAGCAAGTACTAGAGTTGATCTGAAGGCATTGACATTCATGGTGACACTTCAGGAAGCACTTTCCCGACACTAACCACTAGGTTCACAGATCGACCTTCACCTTCCTTCATTGTCCAATCTTATAGGAATAAGTAAGTGCATCTTATTTTTTTATCGTTCATGTACTTATTCATTGAGTTATTTATCCCTTGGTTGTTTGAACTTTTTATTTCCTATATTGCACCATTTCCATTTTCCATCCCATATTCTTATCCAACCACTGTAACATTTCAGATTTCCTTTCCCAATCATTTACACATATATGAGTTTTTATCACCTTATCACGAACCCAACCAGTCCCTCTTCATTCTTTGTGCAATCACATAGAAGCCCAAAATAACCTATTAATTAACTTTCACAAAATTTCCCATGCTCAAGGTTAAAGACATCAAATACAACCAATATAGCCATGGTGGAAGACCCATCAGATGCAGAATGTAGTGAGAATAGTGACAAATACATAATATAAAGATGCTCTCAACTTTGAAGGCAAGAAAGGATACGGGTTAGATGAAGCTCGATATGGATGGTTACTCAAGTAGTTCATGAGACTATGGATCTTGGGAATTATACCCTCATGAAGGTCATGAGAAAACTTGATGGAGCTTGTGAATGACTAAGTATGGCTGGTTGATCAATAATTTGGGAGATTTGTGATTCGAGAGTTTGGGGAGGTGGAATCCAAAAACTTGGGAATTCAACTTGGGAGCTACACCTTTACGAAGGTCATGAAACAACTTGATGGAGCCCTACCTAGTCATAGTATTGCTTTCAAAGTAAAAGCCTCTAAAGATTATGTAGTTCCTGTTTTGTTAATTTTGTTAGAATGTTTTTTTTTGCTTTACATAGGATAAGCCTTAAGAGGGAGTATTAGAATGTAAGGCTTATTAAATAAAAACTTCATTACTTATTGAACTAATGAGATGGTTATAATCGGTTGTAACTATATCAACCTTCTTATAACTACATCATTCATAACCTTCTCTTTATTTCTTCCTTGTGCATGTCTTCCAACAATATCTACTTCCAAGGATCCGAATCATCCTCTTGCTTCTTTGAAAATATAGTGACATCAGTCACCAGATTGATGTCGGATATTGTATCAACTATTAAGATTTTACTAAATTTACCTTAACACCCCTAAAACCTCAAAAAAGCCTCACGCAAGCTAGATACACTACCTGAAACCACTCCACAAACCTCCCCATCTCTCTGTGAAGACACAAAGAGAACCCAGACACCTATTTCTAATACTTTACCATTCCCACACAAACTGACATTGGTTGTCCTTAACCGGTATTGGTCAGAACTAGACCTTCATCGGTCACACCTAACCAGCATCGGTCTCTATGTCTGGTAAACTTCCTTAGACCAGCGATCACCCCCAATCACCCTATTCAGCCCCAAATTGTACCAAGCCTTAATCAGACCCTACCTATGACTTCCAGACCACCTGTTCAACCTATGACCTGACTCGTGACCTTTGATAGTTTAATGTCAAATCATTATAGTGAATTAAAGTTGATAAGTAATCTAAGATACCAAAATCATACTCTTATCTCTAGATTACTTTATCTGCATGTTCATTTGTTTTATATATATATATATATATATATATATATATTAGTGGATTAACAACCATCGAGGAAGTATCGCATTTCCTTGATCTACCTCACGTTATGCAATCGACTAACCTTTTGCTATTAATTATGTTTTCCGGTCTTGCTTTACATTCCAAGTAGTTCCTCCTAGCCAAAAGGGAGTATTCACAATCAGCATTGGATTAGGAAATTAGAACACGTGCACAACCCTAAACTGACATCAGAAACATGTATTCCTCCTTGTCCTATCACACTCTATCTATTTCATCAATTTATCAAGAATCCAGTAAAATAATTACAAAAAAAAACTTTAAAATGCAAGTGTATAAGCCTCCCCTTAATGGGGAACACTATGGCCAAAATTTGAACTCTTTCCTCCATGCTCCAAACAACTCTACAAGCTTCCACTCCAAGTAAGAATCTTCAATGCATAAGAGAATAAGGCCCAGTTTCCACCCAACCAAAAGGCATCATTACATGCCATCTCTACAAATTGAGGAAACATTAGCCTCCCTCCAAGCCCATGGGAGAGAGAGAATGCATGCCTCAAAGTTGCAAAAGGATGGAAAGATAAAGAATGAAAAAAATAAACATTCTCCAATAGAATGCAAACGAAAACAACCACAAAAGCATAAGAGTAGAACTCCATGTTTCCTCAAATGGGGAAGAGTGACAAGGAGCCCCAAATGCCAAACCATTATTAAACTATCAATATGACAACCAAAACCACAATACTCTACTCCTTTTCTCTCCATCCCCAACTCCAAGTCTCCTACTTGTAAGTATTTTCAAACCATGAAATAGTTTCCTTATCAAGGAAGGAAGATGACATTTAAACTATATGAATAGTTATCTTCCACATAAAACCATATGAGGGGAGGAAATATACAAATACCATCATGAATTTCCCATCATGCCATGTGTATGTAAGAGGGGGGTTTCTTACCTCTTCCACTACATACCAAAATCCACCTCAAGTGAGATGGATGGAGAAAAATGAAGAAAACAAGATTTACAATCACACCCATAACAAACATGCAAGCATACAAAACCAAAAACATTTTTTTTTAATTTTGAACATTATACAATTGAAAAAAAAGAGATATGAAGGCCTACCTAAAAATTAAGCTATCAAACTCCAAGAACCATTCAATCTCTCCCAAGCTCCAAGCTCTCTCCAACTCCCAAAAGCAAAAAAGAGAAGCAAAAGTCCATATCCCTTAGCAAAATGGGGTATATGAAGGAGAATCAATCAAAAATTCTCACAAAATAGATGGGGGCATATGTCACCCATCTCATTCTCCAAAAAAAGATTCCCTATATCCCATTTACAGATATAAAATAACACTCATTCAAGAAGAAAAGTCTCAAATTTCTTAAAATGACAATAAAGAAAATTACTTCAAGAAGCTCACATATCAAACACACTTAGATGATGGGGAGAAAAAAGGGGTCAAATGGGAGGGAAAATCAAATTTTACCTTGAAAAGAGGCCCTCCTACACATAGGTAGGGTCCAACGTGTGCAGTTTAGTGTAAGGGAGACCCAAAGTGAAAATATACCCTTACAAATACCAAATTTAGCTAAAATTCAAGTTTGGGTAAAGTGGCTCAAAGTTATATTTTTTGGGGCCCACCCAAAAGATGATTAGGTGATCCAACACCAATAACATCAATATTACTTAACCTTATATAACACTAATACATGTAGGGACCATTAGGTCCTTAAACTAGTTTACTACAAGGTTTAACAAATTAAAATAACATAGGTCAATTATGAATCACTAATGATGTCCAAACATAAATATGCACACGCAAAAGGTCAAATAAAGGTCATGCATGGCTTAAACTTTCGTCCCCGATAGTTGTTTATGCAATTTTGAGGTGCATACTCTAAAACCCATGTTATCATGTGTGACTTATAACCTACACACTCAATTCACACATCAAATGTACCTACTCGATACAATAAATCAAAGAAATAATTCAATATATCGTTAACTAAATCAATCATGGATACTCATTCCAACTAAAAAAGTAATTGGTATCAACATGAGATAATTATACTTTAACAACATACATCTACAATAAACCAAGATATAAGATCTATCTAACTGATTGCATGATAACATCCAAACTACCATCATTACTAATGATATTCAAAGTATCCAACAAAATTAAGATACATGCATCTTATATTAGATAAAACTAGTTTGTATCACATCCTACTAGTATCCATAACCACATAAGTGTAAGAAAACTAAGATGAAAGTCATAACCACAAGATTGGCACCACATGCCCTAACAAAACATGTTTCACAAAATTAACCATCACATTACAATATAATATTCATTTAGTGCTAAATAAATGTCTATAATCTAGTTAATGAAATGAGTCAGCAAATGAAATGATGCCCGAAAGAGGTGAGCACTAAAACATGATAGAATATAATAAACATGTATAAAATATTGTTGAGGAAATTGTACAATATATAAAGATATATTATGTAAAGATATTATTTAATACATAACAAATTCTTTGTTAAATCACTCAATTATTATTATAGTTATGAAATTTATTCTCTTTATAATTTATTTTTGTGACAGAACAATTAGACGAGGCTTTAAACCTTACATAAGTCTTAGCACGGGGACTTAAACATGCAGTTTTTTATTTTAAGGTTTTGATAAATTCTTTCCCATCGTTGACAATGGAAACAATTTAAAGTTCAAAACTACATTAATATAGTAGAAACATAAACATGTTTCTGTTATCTATGAGAGTGCATATTACATATGTTATATGCCTGAAATGTGCACAATGCTTTATAGGCACTATCTTTAATCAACATCGAATGTTAGTATTTTTTGAACACACACTTTTCGGTTTATATTCAAACAAATTTCACTCAAATTTATAATTTTCAAAATAAACCTCAAAAGAATATGTGAATTTTGTACTTCTCAATTTGAAAAATATCAAACTAAATGAATATTATTATATGCACAAATTTATTATTCTTATTTGAAATAAGTGTGTTATCTTTGTTATATCCTTATGTGTGTTCCATAAATCTCAACACTATAAGGTGAACTGAAATTATGTTGTATACCTCTCATATTAGGTTAGATATTTTTGATATTATATTAGATTAAAAATTCTATTATGTTTCTAGAGTCAATTTCAATACATGTTTCTATATTTATATATGGTCAATAGACTTAACATTTTTTATGGTTTTAATTTTCCAAATTTAATCGTTTTAATTTTATAATTTTAAGTTAATACTAATTTTTGGAAAAAAAATAAAAATTTCCAAACAACAATGTGCTTTTATGTGTATATTTTATTAATTTTGATTGCATCTCATGCCATGTAGAGTTTTTAAGATATTTAAATCAAACGTGGAAGCATGTTAGAATAAATCTAGTATACAGTAGATATTATTCATCCGATACACATTTTTAAAAATAATTTGATGAAAGGTTTTAATCTTTCTTAAGAATTCAAATATATCTTCTTTGAATAACATGTTTAATGTATGTGAAGGGTAATCTTAATATTTTCTTATAGAAAGAGATATAGAATATTTTCAATAATAAAATTATGAACCCATCTTCATGACATGTTTGGCTTCATCAATGCTATGAAATATTCATTATGTTATATTTATTTCCGAAGTGTATACTCTTGGTTTTTAATTTGTTTTTTATTTATCATAATCTATATGTTATTTCTCAACACACTTCTATATATGTTCATGTATTTAAACATTTCTCATCATGTTTCTAGTCAACTTGCTCAATCCCTTCCCAAAATGCTTGTATTCATTATCAGCATGTCTATGTTGCTAACATTCTTATATCCTTTCACATAGTGTTATCTTTCTAAACATTAAAACTTAATCTATTTCAATATATGTTATTTGTATAATAACTACTTCTTCTCCAACTCCAAACAATTATGAATATGATGTGTGATTGGGTTGGTTGTTCATATACAATAAGATTCATTACGCAATATAGATTACTACATTTTCCTTCCATATATCCTCACTAGTTTTCTATTACTTTCCTTATTACCCTATTATTACCATCTTATGACCTCTTAATATCCTCAATATATGTAGTACTTTAACATCCAATTCAAACTCCCTTCATACATGTTGTAATAATAGTTATTTCCCATTATCCATCATTTCGTGACTTTAATGTTAGACTATTTTTGACTGATAACATCACCCATGGATTTTTTTTGGTATATAATATGAGGATTCTATTGAGGGCCTTTCCCATGAATTCAAATTCAAAAAAACAATGAAATAAAATTAGGAGAAATGAATAAGAACTAGAAGTTAAATTGGGCCTACATAAACAAAAAAAATTGAAGGGGAGAAGTATCCCTAAGCATAGACCAAAGGAGAGAACTAGAGGAATATCACCAACAATGAAAAGGAGAGGTAAATATTATTGAATAAATAAAATCAATTTGTTATATAATTTTAGTTACACTATGCACAAAAGTAGGCTAGAGAGAGGACATTCTCTGGATGTTTCATCCTCTAACCACCATCTAGCTAATGTAAGATTTAAATGCTAATAAAGGGAATATAAAATAAGTAGAAGGAATTTCCTTTTATTTTTATACAACATGATTTTACAAACCATAATCATGAAAATAAAACATCAGTAAATAAATGCTAGAATGATACCTCACCACAAAATCCAAGAAACATAAGGTGGTGAAGGAAACCAAAGGAGAAATGGATAACGAGAATGTATCCCCTTTCATTAATTTCCCACCATCTGGTCATGAGATAAGGATAAAGATCTCAGACATAGATTTTTCATCCAAGAGAGAAAAATATATAAGATATGATCAAACACACATACACATCTCTAGTGTTCTGAGTTCAACATGTGGTGAGACAAGTAGAAAATTTCCAAACACTCTTGAGTTGTGAGGAAGAATGACAAGTGAATAACTTCAGAGAAGAAGAATGTTTTTACATCCTAAAAATATATTAGTGAGCTTTAGTATGTAAATAATGTCACAAATCAAATATTCTAAAAAAATAAAAACTCATTAATTATACAACAAAAAATAAAGTATTTAGAAAATTATACTTTGATGAAACGAAAAAAGATAGATCAAAAGAAATAAAGAGTAAATATTTAGCTACATACAGAGGTTAAAAATTGATATAAGTGTGCAAAATAGATGAATAGCCAAATATGAATATGGAAATGCTTTGTCTCTAGAATTATTCTGAAAAGCTACTCCTTTGCATATGTACCCGCATAGATATTTTGGGGGAAAATATTATTTGGTCCCTTTTTTTATTTTTCCACATATTAAAATGGTGGGGATTTGTAAATTTACCTTCTTGCTGCTAGTTTATAAAGTATTTTTTTATTTGTATTTATGTATCAAACACCATTTGGAGAACTATTTGTTATGACCTTTGATGAATAAAAACCCTAGATGTCTATATAATTCTTCATAAAATTACTCTAGATAACAAAAGGAGAAATTTATATATGTTATGTAAGACCTATTGTAGTAATTAACCCCCACTAAAGTAATCGACATGTTTTAGTGCATCCCCTACAGTGGGAAAAATCATTATGTATTTATCCTAGTGTTTTTTTAAGTAGTGTACATGTAATCCAAGTATCCCCACTATGTTTTCCCTTATGTGTTTGGACACAAAATACAGTGGGCATAACTATATATAGAGTATAAATGTACCTATAGTGGTAGTATTGTCGATAAAACATGATTTAGATGTTAATATTTATCCTCTTTGTACCTTAGTACCTTTTAAATTTATTCGAAAGATATCCTCCTAATAATACATGGCTATAATACATTTGCATGCTTGGAAGTGGACGAAGTTAGACTCGTAAACTGCGTTTGAGTTCTTCAATCTTGTATAGTGTCTTCTATAAAGGATGTACAACCTCCTTTAAAATATTTAGGGGATCCTTAAGAGATATAGTGTTGATGTTTCCAATAAGATTTGTTAACAATGTCACTTGAATTATGGAGTGTAATTAATTATTATAGAGGCTTCGAAATATTATATTTTTTCATTTTGGTCGATCTATGGAATACAGAAAGGTATGTATACCATATTCAAATAAACAAAATTGTTATATGAAGCTGTATGGGACCATAAAATGTAATCCTAGACTATAGCACATATTTTTTTTTGTAGGGTTTTGTTACCTTAAAAAATTTTATCAGCATGAAAATTTTGAAATTTAGGTCATGGCAACCAAACCGATACTTGAAATTCCCTTTCTTTGTCATTGTAAACCTTTCCTTTGGCTAACATTTCAATTATATCATTCTCATTTTATTCAAGAGGAACATGATAAGAATATTTTAATGTGTATATCATGTGTAGATAGGTTTACCTAGCTTGGTTCTTGAAGACTACTCAGATCTAAGAAAGAACAATGCTCCCAAAGGCTTCAAAAGGGTTATTTTTTGTTTTTTTTTGTCACTAGTGAACATCCTCTTGAGCTTACACAGAAATTACAAATCATTTGGGAGTTTTATGGGAGATAAATTAAGATTTCCAAGGAATTTTAGGAAGATTATATGAGAGAAAATTGAGGTTCAAGAACAAGTTAAGCAAAACGAAGTCTTTTTGGAAAATGCACTAGGAAATGTAATTTCCAAAGGAGATAGTCAACTTGTTTGAATGGATTTTGGAGCCTCATGAAGTGGTGGGAATTAATATATAATACATTTGAAATATGAAATATCCTACTTCATTGTGGAATAATCAAGGAAAAAATTTGGGATTATAAAATATGGAAACTTGTCCATTAGTGCAAACAAAAGTTTCCTTCTACAAGGCAGAAATTTGTCATACTTTTTTGGACTCATTGTGAATATTTAGGAGAATAAAAAAATATCAAATGAAATTATATTAAATTATTTCATGATGCATAAAATATTTTGGATCGTTTTCATTTAAATTTGTTTTTGTCAATTGGCTAATTGGCACACCACTTTAGGTAAAATTTAACGTATAAGTAAAAACGCCCTAGAAATAATTAGAAAACCTTCAAAATATGTTCATTCAATCCATTGTCCCATTTCCATAATTAATTAACTTTTACTCTAAGGGAAAGAACACATTCTTGGGAGCAAGAGAGAGGTGCAAACCCATGCTTCGAAGAAACACTTGGGCACTTGGCCCACACTTATGGTGTCCCTTTTTACCATTGGCAAAATTTTGAGGTTAAATTTCCACACCAAAAGTGCACCACTTTATTGTTGGTTGAAATTTTGTTAGAAAAAAACATAAAGGAAAGGGGAAAAGTGCATGTGATGACTTAAATAATGGTTTCAACTTGGCGGTGGACTAACACTTCACCTCCAAGCGCCCTTTCAAACCTCATTTTATCCTTGGGCGCACTTATAAGATGCAATTATCAGTCCCAAAAGTGGTGTCCTATTCCTATTAGTGGGGGGTTTTTATGGGTGTATGTTATGTTATAGAGTTCAAACAAAAGAAATGGTCCCACATGAACATGTGCATGCAATCTCATTCCTCCATCCTAATCCCATAGTGAAAATTTATCCCATCCTTGCACCCAAGAAGCACTTTGTAAGGTGAAATTAGAACACAAAATTGTACCCAAGCGTAAAGATGCTTCTATGCTCCCACCTTGCATTCCTCCACTCTCCCACTCTCCCCATGTACACTCTCCTTCTTCATCTCCACCATATAAATTATTCACCCTTGATCCCACTTCATAAAAAAATATAAAGTAAGATCATAAATAATAAGTGTGGGTATTAAATCTATTTGAAGATTTTCCATCATGTTTAAACACCAAAAAAAATTACCTTTGTGCACTAGATGTAAAAAGCATGTTTTTCCTAATATTTTTTCATCCCCAAGGTCTATTTTTCTCCAAAATTGAACCATACCGTCCTCCCTAGAATTTCTTTAAGATCAACATAAGATGTATTTCATTCATGTTTTGAATTAAGTACAACCGCAAGAAGTTTTTATCCATAAATAATGTTTTCTAAGTTCTACAAAAAATCACCAAACCAAATTACCTAAAAATTGGAGCAAAGCATCCTGGAGAAAAATATAAACATTTGAAACAATTTTCATTTAGATATAACATCAAGAAGACCAATTTATATGTTTAGTATGTATCTACTATATAGTCTACTAAAAACAAGAAGTTTGAGAAACAATAGGTTTTAAGTAATTAGTTCATTCCTCCAAGATAAAAACACTAAAAATGACAAATTGTTAAAATTACTAAAAATAGACCACCATTTATGACTTACTAAAAATAGTAAGAATTTAGAATGAGCTCAAAATGGTCACACATGTTCCTACCCTTCACTATTGGCATGTTGCGGTTTAGGTGTTTTCATCGATGTAAAATACCATTAATGAAAAATATGATGATGTAGTCAAGTGAGAGGATTCTTAGTAAGATGATTACATGAAGATTCATGCTTGTTCTTGGTAGTGTGAATTGAGTAAATGAGATTGGCTTGGTATTGTAATCTCACCTAGGTGACAGTGCATGGTGGTATGAGCTTATTGGAATTTTGAGGAGAATTTTAGAAGCATGGATATAATTCTTGGGGATTTTTTAATAAATCACATGAGTTTTAGGATGTAGATACAGGGTGGAGACTAAGATTTAGGTTCTCATTGAGACAAAGTCTAGGTGTTTGGAGGTATGTGGTTGAGTTTTTACGCTAGGTGAGCTTGAGGATAAATGAACGAAGGTGTTTTACGATGTATTAAGGATTTTAGGAACTTTTTGAAAATTTTCATGGTGATTTATTATGTTATTCTAATTTTACCGTAACCTAAAACCATGAAAAACCCCAAGGGATAGTCATGTAAATGAGATGGGTTAATAAGTTTGAGAGATATTTGAGATGTTGAAAAGAGGTTTCCTAGAGGTGTGACATTATTTTTGGTATGTGAGTTATTATTTATTTCAATATTTGTTTCAGGTCATGAGGATTGCATCTAAATATATAAAGTGTGCTCTATTTGTGAAGACTAATCAAAGGGCGGTTTTTGGGGCAGTTTCAGACAGTTTGTAGAGATTGACTTAGTTGAAGGCCTTCAATTTCGATTTTGTAGGATTTAGAATATGTTCTAGAATGAGGATTTATAGGTATTTCCATTTATATATGGATTGTGTCTTGGTGAGTTGATTTCATGTTTCTTTCATGTCATTTTGTGAGGAAGAAGGTATACTGATTTTTAGGACATGATTTCTCAGGCTTAAAGATTGAGTTAGTTGATGCATATAATGGATTTGATGATGATTTATATCACATAAAGAGTGGATCCGGATGAAAAAAATGTCCTATATAATACACTTGGAGTTATTGAAAGTAACACAAAGGGTGCAAACTAGTTGATTTTGTAATGCTTGTTTCTGGGAAACTTGATTTGGTGAAGACGACATTTGTTGTGGTTTGAACACATAGATATTTTAGGAGTTATAACGTGCATAGATGTGTTATTAATTTCTTGAGGAATCTATATATATTTTTCATGTCATAGTTGAGTTTATCCTGGGTTTTCTTGATTCCTAAAGGTGAAGAGATGGTTCTAGAAACATTTGTTTAGTGAAGAATATAGTCCTTTTGGCTTATGTTATGAATTATTTGATTGGTACAAGAAATTTTATGGCCATGGATGATTATTATAATTTATATTAAAAAAATTTGGTGAATTTTGGTTCTTGAATAATCATGGTTTATAGAAGATCCTAGTGATGGGGTTTTGAGCTTGTTTGGTGCAAGATGAGTGGTTTTGGGCATCCAGATGACCTATATGGGTCATATGTGAATTTTTTAATGATTTAATTGGGATTTTTTTAAGTTTCCTTGGTAAAAATAAATTATGGAAACCCACTTGGTGTGTTTTTGAGAGTTAAGAAGGGTATAAAGTGCATTGCTTGAATTAAAATTTGCACTAGTTGAGAAAGATGGAAAAATGTGACCAATATGAGATTGTTTTGGAGGTACCAAGGGATGTTTTGAGATCTAGGATAGTGTATGAAATTTTGAGGAATGTTTGGAAGAGTGTGTGCAAGAGGTTGAAGAAAATACAAGTTGAGAATGTGAAGGAAACAACGAGTGGGGTAAGTTGGCGGTTTGAAGGTGTATGAGATTAATATGTGATCTTAATCAGTTGTGACAAAAACAAAGACATCATATATATACTTTTAAGGTGCTTCAGTGGCGCTCTTTATCATATTAAAGGGTTTTATCCTCCTTGCGTAGTTTGTGATTGACTAAACTAGGGGTTATTGCTCCTTGTAGGGTTGGTGCTCTTCTGCACTAGGGATTGTTTCTCCTTTTGAAGTTGGTCTTCACTAAACACTTTTTATTTGACTAATATAATCAGAAAGTATTAGTGGGTTTCATTTCCCTTGAGGGTTTCCCACTCATATCTTGTGTTATGGTGTTATCTCTCTTTGTTATGGTTTAATTGAATGCATGTTCTATGATGTAGTGCAAAAAAATAATGCATGGTTAATTGATTTATGGTTTAATTAAGATATATGAAATTGAATTGAAAGACTTGTAGGAATGGTTCAAACCCCCCCCAGTCCGTTGTGCTTCAAAAAATTGGTATCAGAGTAGGCCATTTTGGAGAATTTTAATCATTTGAAAAGAAGATCTTCTGAAGCACTATTATGGACAATAGTCAAGTGTGAGCTTAAATGCTTCCCTTGATTAGAATGAGGGATTATTTGAAACACTTAGGGTTTTATATATGGGATTTTATCTGTAAATTTCTCAAACTAATTTTTTATAGTAAAGATGAAAATATTATATGATACATTTATATTGGATGTTCAACTCATATGACAGGTGACAAGAGTAAGTTCACCTCTTTAATAAAGAATTCTTTAGGATCTATTAGGATCTGGTGATAATTATCCCATAAATGTTGTAGGGAGAGTTTCTTTGAGTTTGGATAGTGGAAAAACGCTATCAAGGATGTTATTTATGTTCAATACTAAAGCAAAATTTATTTACTGTAATCCAAATGTGCAAACAAAGGTATGGTGTATATTTTGATGATAAGGGTTGAAAAACTAAGAAAAGAGAAATAGGTAAGCTAGTTTCCATGGCTAAAATGAATAAAAATAACATCTATATCCTTAAGGAAGTCAATAAAGATAAGTTCCTTATGAATAAGATGAATGATAGTTGGTTATGGCATGGGAGATTAGGCCATGTAAAATTTGACAATATTGTGAAAATCATATCTAATAATTGTGTGTGAAATATGCCAAGAATCAATAAAAAAGAGCATATATTTTGTAAAACACGTATTTATGGAAAGAAAAATAGAAGAAGGTTCAAGAAAAATGAACATTAGTCTACCACTAGTCCACTTTAACTTATTCACACTGATCTTTATGGACCCGTGAGAATTTAAAGTACTTTAGGTTATTATTATTATATGATTCTTATTGATGATTTCACTAGATATACTTCGGTTACTCGTTTGAGAAACAAATCATAGCCTTGTGATATTTTCAAAGTAAAACTGAAAGATATAGTGAATTAGATCAGATAATGGAAGAAAGTTTTGTTCAAATTCATTTAATGAATTTTGTATAATTCATAGCATCAAGAGGAACTTTTTAGTTTCCAAAACCCCTCAGAAAAATGGAGTGGTTGAAAGGAAGAACAAGACTATTCAAGATATGAAAAGGGCCATCTTGAATGATTCTTAATTACCAAATGGCTATTAAAAGGACGTAATTTGCAATGATGTCTATATTCTCAATAAATTTCAACTAGGAGTAAATAGTGACAAAGACTCTGTATGAGATTTAGAAGGGAAAACTAGCCAATGTGGAACATTTTAGAGTCTTTGGATGTAGGTGCTTCATCAAGAGGAATGAAGAAAATAGAGGTAAGTTTGATTGCAACTATGATTAAAAATAATATTTTTAGGTTATTATTCAGGAATTTCAGTCTATATTTTCTATAAAAAGAGGTTGATAACTATAGTTGAAATTGAAAATTTGAAATTAATTGAATCTTATCCTATAATATCTATTCACAAATCAATTGAAACGCATAAAGCGGAAAATCCTAAAGATGATGAAGATGAAGATTATCATGAAAATAAAGGAGAATATGATGAATAAAAAAGGATAGACACCAAGTCTTCACAAAGAAAATTTAGAGAGATCAACCTGAAAATCAGATCTTAGGAAAGAAAGATGTTATGTTACCACAAGCAAAAAATTGGGAAGTCTTCTAAACCAAAATAACTCAACTTTTCTATAAAAATTTGATCCTAAGATTGTAGTAGAAGAAAGAATAGATGAAGGTTGGATAAATGATATGAATTAAGATATAGATCGGATAGAAAAGAACATGAATTTGGAATTGGAACCTAGAATAAAGGATAAGAATACCATTTGGTCTAAATGGGTGTTTAAAAATTACTCAATTATGATGGAGAAGTCACAAGAAACAAAGATAAATTATTTTGTAAGGGATATGCAAAAGTTGAGGGAATTGATTTTTATGAGACCTTTTTCTCCTATAGATAGAATGGAAGTAACAAAATTATTCTTAGCTTATGAAGGGTTTAAGGGATTTAAGTTATATCAAATGGATGTAAAATATGCCTTCTTGAATGGTTACCTACATGAGGAAGTTTATATGGAGCAACCTGGTCATTTTTCCTTTACTTATGAGAAATATTAGTTATGAGAGTTGAATAAGGAATTTTATTGCCTAATGAAAGCCCTTAGGGCTTGGTATGAAAGGCTTGACAAGTAATTTATTGAGCAAGGCTTAAAGAGAGGAGTTGTTGATAGCAACTTATATATCAAAAGGGAAGGAAATAATATGTTGATTGCTGTTGTTTATGTGCATTATATGATATTTAGAGGAAGTAATAAACTAATGACTCATGATTTTTATAAAGCTATGAAGAGATAATTTGAGATTTCTATGTTTGGTGAGCTATCTTTCTTCCTTAGATTAAAATTGAATTAATCAAATGAGGGTATATTCATATCTCAAGCCGAATATATCAAGGATATACTTAAAAGGTTTCAAATAGATGATTACAAATCCTGTTGGAATTCCCATGGTTACATGATGTAAGCTAAAAAAGGAAGATGATTCCCCCGAATTGAATCAATTAGATTATAGATCCATGATTGGAAGCCTTATTTATGCAACACTTCTAAACTAGAAATTGTTAAAGTTGTTGGTCTAGTTGGAAGGTTTTAAGAAGATCCTAGAGAGAATCATCTGCAAGCTGTAAAAACTATTTTTAGATATCTTAAAGGGACTATTCAATTTGGTTTATGGTATCCAAGAAGTGAAAGTTTGAAATTAAGATCCTTTTCTGACGTTGATTGGGTAGGTAATATGAATGATATAAAAAGTACTAGTAGTGGTGCATTCTTTATTAGAGTATGTATTGTTTCTATTGAACCCTGGTCATTGGTGTTTTAATTGATGCCAAGTGGTATTAATGGAAAATGTTTTAATGGTGAAGTTAAGCTCAGTTAGATACAAGAAGGATGATTGGTTTTGTCTTCCCAATAATGGTTGGATCTCACAAAGAGCTTCCAACTAATTCCATGAAGTGTCAAGTCATGAATTCATTGTGTGTATGCTTAAGCAAGGTGCATTGTCAAGAAAGCAAGGTGTGTGGTGATTCCATGGTATATGAGGTGTTTCAAAGGTGTGAGGAGTGTTTTTTAGTGCTATCTAAGTCATATCCATATATTTAAAGTCAAAAACAAGCTGACAGGCCATGGTGTATGATTCTCATTAGGTATGAAATTTATCCAAGCTTGTAAAGGATGGATAAGAAGTGAAATGAAGAGTGAGACAATGGCTAGTACAGAAAAGGAAATTTTTAGACAAAAATTGCTGATACAAGAGTGTGTTGGGTATTTCATGAAGAAATATTTGGTGTTCAAGATATCTCTTGATGTCGTATATGTGCTTACAAGTTCTTTAAGCAATTTGTGTAAGTTTCTTTACATCCCAGATTGAAGAAATGAGATTGAAATACAATGAATGTTTGAAATGTTTGTTTCATCATGTATAAGATATTTTGGTGGTTTTGGAGGTATGTATCTTTGATAACTCAATTTGATCTTCCCAACAAATCCAACTTTACATAATTTTAAGTTCTCTAGAGGATGATATGGCCATTTGAAGTTTTGTAGGATGAGTGAGAAGAAGTTCATTTTATTTTGGGTCCATGTGACGAGGAAGATCAAAGGCAAGTCAGTATAAGTCAACATGTTTCATGCAACTCCACTCCCAAAACCTGATAGACACGTTGCCGAATATGGAGGTGATACATAATTAAAATCAAAAGAAGAAAAATGCATATGCATCGAGTTTCTATAAAGTTCTTAAGTAGATGGGCCTGGTAGATGTGAGGTTCGTAGAATAAATGAAATGTTATATCTTTTTGGGTCAGGGTAAGGTTGAATATTCAAGTGGAAAAATGGTTAAATATAAACAACAAATAAAGGTGCTTCATGTCAGTATTTTGAGTAAGATGAAGGAAATTGGGGTTCAAAGTACTTAAGCCTTTAGAATTACCTATGTTTAAGAAATATTTCAGGTTCAAAGTAGGAGAGAGAAAATAAGTTAGTGGAAGGAAAAGATAGGTGGACCAAGCATATGTTGCCACGAGGTGATGATTTGATGACCGAATGTAGACACATTATAGCATTCCTCCATATTTTTTTGATATGGATCCAGGTGATCATGAAGTTACCATAGTGAGCCAAATTTTATGGCATTCACATTCGTGATTAGGCATACAGAGTCAACGTAATTAGAGAGAAAAATGGCAGCTGTTGGTACCCATATTTAATCTCCTTCACAACTTGAGCAACATCATGGATTTTACAAGACACTTAGAGGTAGATAAATGATTTATATGTCATTCTGTAGCCAGGGAAGAAATTTATCTGACCTATTAGAACTTAGGCTTTGAAGAAGTGGGTAACACCTTGAAAGGATTTGATATTATCCTCACTATTTTAGGTTTTTCCTCTCAACCAATGTAAGAGAACATGGATTTTAGCCTCTGTTTTTTGAAGGGGGTGAAGATGTCATTGTGTTTTGTAGATTGCATGGATATGGCCTTGAGAAAACATGATCAATTTCCCATTATTCAAACTCAACAGAGCTGTCACTACTAAATGATGGAAATGCTTTCAAGACAAGGATGAGGCTACTAGAGACATGGTATGATCCTGACTACTTTCTTCATTTTTGTAAATGGATTATATTCTCTTGTTGAGACACAATGCAACAGAGGACTAGTATATGTGGGATTGGTTATTTGAATAATATTTTGGTGGGAGATCAAGAAGATAGATTGGACTTTTCCAGATCCTTGAGAAACTTCACAACAAACGGAGAACTCAATAACAGAAAGCTTCAAAATAGTTAAAATATTCCTTTAACCATAACCTCGAGGCATACCCAGAGGCTTACAAATAATCTCTGTCAACATATGAAATAAAAGTGATTTGTAAATCATTTATTTCATTCCTGGATGAAAGTGCTTCTTAAAAATGAAATTGTGGATGCCACTAAACTATCAAAAGGATTGAGATTAGTGTTATTCAAAGATATTTTGATACAAGATTGCAATAGGAATAAGAAAAACTACTTGCAGACATTCTGAGAGTGAAATAAACACAAAATTTGTGAGATATTTGACACAAATTAACTCAAAATGTATCAGATTCATCAGTAGGGGAGCGTTATTTTAAACAATCTCATAGCTTGTTGATGGCCATACACTTGTAACCAACTCAACATGAATGAAAATCTAACATAGAGGAAGTTAACCTAGTTTCTCAGAAAGTTTTCTCAGATGATGAGCTTTTCTCAAATTTTTCTCATGAAAATGAACTCCTGACCATTTGCATGACAAATTCATACAACATATACCTTTCACTCACTCACTCACTTTTCACCTCAAATATTCCCTCCAAAAGTGGAATATTTGGAGCACCTTTGCATTGCAATATTTCTAGAAAATGACATTTAAAAAACTCGCAAAAAGTTGCCAGTTGTTCTTTCAAAAGTTGAATCATTACAAAAATTTAATCATTCTTCAAAGTGGAAGCATGTTTTTATTTTCCCATGCATGTAGATCCATTTCATTTCATCATTTCATCTTTTTCCTTCCCAATTTTTTACTCTACAAATTTGTATTTGGTAATTCACATTTTTCATGAACCAGAGTAAAAATTCTTTAGAAAAATGCCTTGGATTAACAAATTGAACCCCCAAACTGATTAATTTGGACCCTCTAGGATAAGATGACACAAATTGGTAAAAAAATTGATGAATATTGATGCAAAAAATGCATCTCTAAACTTCCTGGAGCTCAAATGGCGGACAAATTGGTGAAATGCACAGCTAGCGTCAATTTGATCCTAAACTTCAAATTTGAGCCCTCCACGTGGTAGATTCGGGTAAAAATAGGCCTCGAGATGTCTTTTTACCTTTTTACTACTTTTGCAAAATTTGTACAATTTCTTAATTTCCTCCGCCGCTCCACCGATGAGATTAGGGCTTGACACGTTGTGCAAAATGACTAGATACGGAGTCGCGGCTCAATTTTATACATTTTGCATCTTTTTCGAAAAAGGAAATTTTTTTATTTTTCCTTCGTGGATCCGCCCTCCTGTAGGACACATGTTCTCATATGATTGGCTAAGGGGCAATGCTCTCATTTCATATTTGAATCATATTTTGCAAAAGAAATTTTTTAACATATCCTCCGCCAGCCCACACCTCCACTATTGGCTTCTCAGATGAATCTTGACTTTTTACCCTTCGACTTATGGGTTAGTTTGATACTTTGAGTCATTTGAATACAAGAGGTAAAATTTCCAAGATACCCTCAATGGTCAGCCTCCCCGCCTCTTTGACTTTTCAAACTACCATGTGTCACCATGGCACACCTTGAAGCGGTCCCAAAAAATTGATACCTTAAACGAGCACAGGCTCACCACGTGTCCTATTCCGGTGAGATTTGTTTAAATGCTTGAAGCTCAACAGAAGGCACCATGTGTCATACTCTGAGGTAGTCTCCTTTTGGCCGTTGAAAATTCTAAGTAAATTTCATAGAAAATGGAGACCTCCATGTGTCATCCTGATGCTTCTTTAAGATGGTGCCCAAAGCGGAAACCCTAAATGAGCACGAGCTCACCACGTGTCTTGTTCCGCCAAAATACTCCAAGTGCATACAAAAATTATCCAAGTCCTAGCCAAGTAGTGGAAGCCTCCATGTGTCCTCCTAACGTTACTCCAAGGCCAAACCAGAAAGTAAATCTTCAAATGAGTGTCGTTCACCCACATGGACAGATTTCTAGGTTGAGGTTTTTTATATAATTTTTGCAGTGTTTAGCCGACCTGCGTCTAACCAAAAGGTGCCACGTGTCCTTTAAATGAAAGGATGCAAATTTGACTGAGAGAAATGCCTGTTAAACCATAAAATATATAAAAATGACCATTTGAGCCTGGAAATGAAATTTCCTTCAAGGACAAAGAGTTTATAAAGTTACAAGGCTCAAATACGCTCCTCAGGGACATATCAACTCATTCTTATTCAAATATTTAAGGTAGAAATGACATGAATGAAAAATTCTGACTATGACAATAGAGGGAACATGAAAATGTGAGCTTTTTGAAAGGACAGAGCATGAGGGACCCAAAATACAGACCTTTCTAGAGGAACAAAGAATCTAGGAGACAAATATGGACCCATACATGATCTTTTACCCAGGGGCAAACTAAAAAGGGCAAAAAAGACCAGCCAAGCATAACATGGGGAAGGATAAAATGATAGACGCCGTAAATCAATAAATTTTCAAGGGCACAAATGGGGGGAGAAAATTTTGAGCACCAGCATAGGCTCCGACTCGGGGATGGGCACTCCCTGCGAGTGCCACAAGAACAAAAGTAGACCAAGTGCAAAAATATTATCCATTGGGCAGTAGAGTCATCTTTGAAGGATAGAGAAACAAAGCTATCTCCAAAAACAAACAGAGAAACCAAAAAAAATAGGTCACCAAGGACCACGATGAACCAAAACAAAAAACAAGAAACAAACAACCGACTATACACTGTACAAAATATGTTTACCTTGATTCAGAGAGAACAATCAAGGAAAAATTTTAAGCACCTATTGTCCTAGATATGACCATGCCAAGAAGTTATGATATTTTTTTATCATTTGGAAATATACCTCTTTTTCTTCTCTGTTCTATTTGTAAACCATCCATTTTCTCTGAAACTCTTCCATTATGCCTAAGTCACATTCTTCGACATTTTTCAAGGCTGAATCATAGACCAAATTCCTCGAAAATACAACATACTTAGGATCTCTGTTTTCAACACTTTCATATTCCCTGAAGTCCAAAAAACTCACAAAGTTGTTAAGATCAGCAACTGTTTGTAAAACTTCATAAGATGCATTGTTTGGGTATTCAATCAAATACATCCTCTTCTTTTCTACATATAATTTTACAAGGCTACCTTCAATGGGAATGGTGGAAAAATACATATCCATTTGTACACTCCCTCTAACACTTGCCACCATCAAGTTTCAAATTCTTACCTAGATAGGCTGCAAGTTACACCACCAAACCTTTGACACACCCAAAAATTGGCACTTCCCTGAAATCCATGGAAGTACACTTGCCATATGTTGTTGTTACTTTTATATCTAACTCATTCATAACTTCCAAAGGCATGGCATTACATGATGCCCTAGAGTCAAACATACAATTATGTAGTAACATGTCCTTGATTATTAAAGTTGTGAAGAAAGGGTCAACACGCATCTGAGCTTCAACCAAGGATGTTCCCAAATATACCTCTAGTGGTTCACCAAACTCTTCCAATGCTAATGTCTTTCCTACCTCTGCAATAACAAGTGGAGCCTCTACAACATTCACATTCCTTTTCATGGCAACCTTCTCCTCCTTCAATCCCAATTACTCAAGTGCTCTCTTCTTGTGCTCAAGGTTTCTAAGTAGCTCAACAATTGGAACACTGCCCTTGATTTGGTTGAAAACTTGAGTGATGTCATAGGGAATGTATTTAGTAAAAAAAATAGTAGGAGGGATGGAAATTTCATCAGATGGCACAAGGTTTTTAACATTTTGAGTATGGGGTGAAGCATAATTGTTGCTTGGGGCAGCAGGGTTCTTAGCAGACGTTTATTTCTTAGGAACCCCTTTTAGGATATTAGAGAGCAATGGAGTTTTAATTTTGGCTTGAGGCCCAACTCCCTTGATAGCCTTACTTCTTGTGTTATACTCCTTCTCTTGGGCCACCACAGCGTTCATAAGCAGTTTCCTATCCTCTTCCAAGGGTATACCTCCATCATAATTCTTGATCATCAACACCCTCAAGTATTGAAAATCATTATTGGGCAGCTCAAAGGCTTGTACATTGCCAATTTCTAAAAAAAACATGAAAAGGAGGAAAAATATGTACCCGTTGGATGCAATCAAAAGTAGTATAGTCCTGCACTTATCACTTCATTGGATTTTTCCCTTACATGATTTTGTAGGTTAACATACAACTCACATCTATATTACAATCAATCATCTTCCTCTTTAATTTTCTGATCTATTTCATCATGGAAGGATGGGTAGTAAAAATCCTATCACACAGCGAATCTGATTTGCATCCATCAACAACAACCACTCTAGCATTTAAATGAATCAGGCACTACCTTACTTTCCTTGGCCTGAATGCATATTTCAAATCAACTCGGCCCTTACCTTTGGCTCAATCTCTGCTCATTCCTATGGTGGCTTGCTGATCTATCTTGTGCTTCTACCGCTAGGCTGGCCCTGTGGAAGTTTTTCCAATTCCCTTCTCATCTCTTGCCCACTTGTAGGAATATTTTTATAGCCCCTGCCAAAGTTTTCAGCACTTCCTCCAAGTCTACACTCTTTCTTTCTTGAGGCTTCTCAGGGTTTACCAATTTAACTCCATCTCTCTTAGGAGGTTTCCTAATAGCCTTGATATTGTTCTCAATTTGAAGTGCCATGGTGAAGGCCTACCTTAAATTGCAAGGGTTCTTTTCCCTCAAGTAATATCCAGCCTTTTTATTAAATGCATCAGAATATTTTTATCAAACAAGATTCATCACATGGTCTTAAATTCATTGAAAATCTCCTCAAAGTTTTATTGAACCTTCTGTTGAAGTCATGGACCGATTCATTTGGGTTCTTCTTGATATTCTCAAACTCTGACAAGAGAAACCTAGGATTAGTCTTGTCACCATATTGTAGCCTGAATGCATTTTGCATTTCAGCCCATGAATCAATAGAATTATTTGGCAAGGCCTTGTATCAATCCCTAGCATCCTCCTCTAAAGTGTGGACAAACAAATTAATGTACTCATCCTCAAATCCAATTTCAAAGTCCTCCATCGTATTAATAAAGAGTTTTAAATGTTGATCACTAGTTATGGCATTGTTCCCTTGGAACTTTGGCAATCTACTTCTAACATCCTAAGGCACAACATTAGGATAACCAGCCATTCCCTCAAATTTATTAGGGCCAAAGGTGTTGACCACAAATAGAGGCCTAGGTGAGGCCTAAGCCATGTTGTTTGGTGGAGGTGATCTTTGGGGTGACACAAACTGATGAGGAGTGCAAGGCCTTGATGGCTCAGAATAGGATTCACAAGATTGGTATTCTCTAGGTGCTGATTTTCCTGGAAATTTTTATTTGAATTGAAACACAGAGGTTCAGATTGAAGAAGGAACTTACCAGGTATAGCGAAACGACCTTCACTAGTTGAAGTAAACAATTTTTTGAGAAGATTGTTTGAATCAGAATCACTGGAAGAAGAGTGATACTCCTCTATTAAAGGCTGATCTCTCTCACCAATAGATATACCTTTGCTTGATGTCTGTCCTTCAACAACCTTCCAAACTTTTCTCCCCTCTAGAACTGTCTTTCCAAATTATTGAAATAGCTTTCTACTTGGGTCTCTCTTGAAGAAATATCTTCGTCCTTCCAGGTTTACAGATTTTATGTGACAAACTTCACTTAATGTATGATAAGGTACTGGTATTTATAAAAAATATAACAAGGATTCACCACTAAGGACTTTCACCCTAGTTTGTTCAAATGCACTATGAAGATCTATCAAATGACTGCAAATATCAGCACTATGCAAAGATTTAACAAATCTTATCTTCTTTCATTCAATTTTTTAGTTATGGTGCAAAGTTTGAAACAACAAATTGGAGACACCTTGAAAATATTAAACTCAAAACTATACTCTTTATTCCAGTCTTATAAATCTTATTAGAAAATGATGCTCAACAATGTAGTTACACATAAATCACATTAAACGTATTACCATGGATTTGAAATACTAATATGTTGAAGGGCTTAAAAGAATATGAACTTGAATTATATTAATAAATTAGTTTGGATATTACATTCTTCATCCCTGGTAATGGCGCTCGAAGCGTGTTGACGGGCTCAAAATAATATGAACTGGAAGCATATTAACAAATTAGTCTGGATATTACATTCTTCATCCTCGGTAATGGTGCTAGAAGTGTGTTGATGGGCTCAAAAGAATATGAAATAAAAGCAGATTAACAAATTAGTCAGGATATTGCATTCTTCATCCCTAATAACGGCTCCAGAAGCATGCTGGTACCCAAATTTAATCTCCTTCACAACTTGAGAAACATCATGGATTTTATAAGACAATCAGAGGTAGATAAATGATTTATATGTTGTTTTGTAGCTAGGGAAGCAATTTATCTGACTTATTAGCACTCAAGATTTGAAGAAATGGGTAGCACCTTGAAAGGATTTGATCTTATCCTCACTATTTTAGGTTGTGCCTCTCAACCAAGGTAAGAGAACCTGTATTGTAGCCTCTGTTTTTTGAAGGGGGTGAATATGTCCTTATATTATGGAGATTGCATGGATATGGCCTTAAGAAAACATGATCAATTTCCCATTATTCAAACTCAACAGAGTTGTCACTACTAAATGATGGAAATGCTTTCAAGATAATGCTGAGGCTACTAGATACATGGTGTGATCCTGACTGCTTTGTGCATTTTTGTAATTGTATTATATTCTCTTGTTGATGCACAATGCAACATAGGGGTAATATAGGTTGGATTGGTTATTTGAATAATTTTTTGGTGGGAGATCAAGAAGAAAGATTGGAATTTTCCAGATCCTTCAAAAACTTCACAACAAATGGAGAACTCAGTAACAAAAAGCTTCAAAATAGTTAAAATATTCCTTCAACTAAAAGGTGTGCATCAATAGAGGCCCAGACATGCACTTTTCAATCTTTGAGATTCCATCACGAAGGCTCGAGTTAGAAGAGCCATTAAAACATCAAAATCTAAGATCAGTCAGGCCTAAGGTACACCCAGAGGCTTACAAACAATCTTTCTCAACAGATGAAAGATAAGTGATTTTAAATCATTTATTTCATTCCCAAATGAAATATATTCTAAAAAATGAAATTCCAGATGCCACTAAACCATCAAAAGGATTGAGATCTATGTGATTCAAGGAGATTTTGATACAAGATTGTAATAGGAACAAGAAAAACTACTTGCAGACATTATGAAACTGAAATAAACACAAAATTTACTAGAGATTTGACACAAATTAACTCAAAATTTATCATATTGATCAACAGGGGAGAGTTATTTTAATCAATCTTGGAGCTTGTTGATGGCGATACACTTGTAACCAACTTAACATGAATAAAAATGAACTCCCAACCATTTACATGAAAAATTCATGCAATATATACCTTTCACTCACTCACCTTGCCACTCAAATCTTCCCTCCAAAAGTGGAATATTCGGAGCACCTTTTCTTTACAATTTTTCTAGAAAATGACATTTAACAAACTCACAAAAAGTTTCCAGTTGTTATTTCAAAAGGTGAATCATTACAAAAATTTCATCATTATTCAAATTGGAAGCACGTATTTCATTTCCCACGCATGTAGATCCCTTTCATTTCATCATTTCAAATTTTCCCTTATCAATTTTTTACTCTGCAACTTTGTATATTGTAATTCACGTTTTTCACGAACCAGAGCAAAAATTCATTCAAAAAATGTGTTGGATTCACAAATTGAACCCCTAAATTGATTAATTCGGACCCTGTAGGCTAAGATGACACAAATTGGTAAAAAATTTGATGAAGATTGACGCAAAAAATGCATCTCTAAACTTCCTGTTGTCAAAATTTCACCCCCCAGGGTTAATTTGATAACATGCATCAGAATTCTCAAGTCCCAGGCAGATAATTGATTCAGAGAAAAAATCATGTTTCTGGGGTTCCCTCAGATTTTTTCTAACTCCCCTGACCAAAGAAGGAAAGAGCAAGCTCTGAGAAAATGTGAAAAAAGTTACAGAAGACAGGCTCAGGACAGAAAAAATCAAGAAAAATGGCTAAGTCCTTGTCCTAGGACAATGTGGGACATTTGGGATGCCAAGGCATGGATCGGCCGAAAAGCCTGCGGGCGGCCCAAGCAGCAAAGGGACAAGTGGGACAAGAGTGCGCGAAGGACCCGAACCGGCCGGTTCGCCCGAAACATACAACTGTAGCACCGGGACAGTCGGACCAGAAGGACGCGCGGGGCGTGAGAAGCTGACCCGGCCGAAGAGAGTAAAATCAAAC
>CM034152.1:635392249-635641285 GCA_019776745.2 Taxus chinensis | reverse complement strand
AAGTGTGTGTGACAGGAAAGTTGCGGAGAGAATATGTCTGTTTGTAGACATGTGTTATGTGACGATGTGAATAAGTACTAGAATAAGAATCGAGAGATAACATGTTTTAACATGTTCGAAGTGTAAAAGTTCGGATATGGTCAAGGTGTGAAAATGCCATATAGGGGGTGTATAGTGGTTGTAGTGTGCGAGGCTCATTAATATAGGATGCCACTAAACAGTTAAGTGTGACTAGCACAAGAGTGTGTAGTATAGGGTAATGACATAAAGAGTGTGATGAAGTGGTTGTATGATTCTTAGGAGTATTGGAACAGAAAATTACACGCAGAGCGTTGAGTGCATGGGATACTAAATACATTTGATGAAATTGCAAGTGGGGAGAAGCTATGATTCCCTCATCATGTAAGTGATGGAGATCTAGTCAATGATACTAAGTGGATAACTGTATAGAGTAGTTTCTTTGAAAATGGTAATTGGATGTTGAAGTGGTGATTTATTATGAGCCTTGAGTGGCAGAAGTCCACAGAGTCTAGCAAAATTTTTCTTGTCTTGCGTAGCAAGTGGTGTATTTTTTGGTAATGCTATAGAAGACTTGAGAGGATGAAATGTTGGTTGCTTTTTTTATCTTGGTAATGCTCTCGATAACTTAGTAGGAGGTGAAGTGAGACTAATATTGAGAGGTGGTTTCTTAGTTGGAGTGGATTGAATTAGAAGCACTTGACTAGTTGAAGCAGGAACATTATAAGTAATAACATGATGCTCATTACTCATAGAAGGAGAAGATTTAGGGTCCCATTTGGATGTAGAATTTGGAGGTGGGTATGTAAAAGATTACAGTTTACTAAATGAGATAAATCCTTGACACTCAAGATGTTTGATTCTTTGTTATAGAGCATAACGATCATTTTCATTATGTCCATTGATTCGATGATAATTGCAATATATAGGACCTTGATTTTTTTAATTCGGTATCTAGGATAACCTTGAATATCTAGTAAAGTAATCAATTGATGACTAAGGAGATCATTTATAATTTCATGTTGCTTAGCAATATGATCAAATGTGAGAGGATTTGTTAATGTTAAGACTTGAGGCTCATTGATATGAGTATATGTAGAAGACATAGAATGAGGATGGGATGTAGAAGGAGAACAAACATGAGCTTGAGAAGCATATTAAAGATTTTGAACTTCAGATTTAAGAGCTATAATCATGGAATCCATAGGCAAAACAATTTCATAAAATAAAGAATGCAAATCTTGAATTGACTCCAATATGGGTTGATTGGATGAAGGATCACAAAGGATAGGGCCTTCAAATAGATGATGGAAAATATGACTTATTTTTTGTGGTGGCATTTCTCTAGGAAGACACATAGAGTCTAAGGATTTTTGTAGAACAACCTCATTGTCGGGATGCATTTTAATTAAATCATACAAATTAATTTGAGATAATTTATGATCTATGATAGAAGAATGATGAGGATCAAATCATATTCAACTAAGATGGGTTCACCAAAATGATTAAGTGAAATGTGGATAATTTTGGTAATCATATTTTTATGGTAGTAGTAAATGAATAAATAATAAAAGACATAAAGTTACCTAAGCAACCTAAGAAATAAATTATAAAACCCTAAGTACAAAGAAGAGGTAAGAGTAGTTAGTTGTTTTGAAATTTTTTCTGGACTATACTGAAGTTTTGGTCAAGTGAAAAAATATCGAGGAGTTTCGGAAAAATCCTCAAAAAATTGTACGATCTAACGATCTGCCTTGACTGGGGAGCTTGGAGAGGGACTTGTGTGCCCATGGGTGCCTTAGGCCTATTTCTAGGCACTTGTGTCTACCAAAATGTTCAGAAAATATCCTCTTAGTGGTCACTAGTTGTTTGTTGTTATTCACCTTTGTTCAGTATGATTTGGCACAATGATTACCGAGGTCACTCAAAATATGCAACGAAGCATTGACCTGTAAAAACCTCAAATAGACATCAAATCCTATAAAATAAAGATGTAGAAAGAGGGGTCAGAATATCCTTAGTTTTCACAATGGTGATCTTATGACTGATTTTTGCACTGCATCTCAGACCCAATGTAGTTCTGTGTGTGTGTGTGTGTGTGTGAAAAATTGTGCCCTAGGTGTCTCTTGTATGTGTCACACTTGATAACGAGAAAAGTAGATCAAAGTAAAGAAATTTAATATATGTGTGCATGGAATAGAATAGAATCCCCTGCTATGAAGAATAATGCATTCCCTTTCATTTGAATGGATGCTAGAATGTATGATTTGATGCTCTTGAACAGCCTTTGGATGTAACCTTAGGTTGTGATAGCTAATTATTAGTGCTTGGTTCATTATTATGATCACATAACTATATATTTATGTGATTCCCTTGTTTGAATTTCACAATTTACATTGAAAAGGCTAAATACAAAAAATATAAGATGCTCAAATGGAAACAAAGGACCTGAAAGATGTGAGTAAATTAAAAAGAGGTCAAGGGTGCATAGAGCAGATGGGGGTGCTTGGCGCTGATGTCCTGGTTAGGCCCTGGTGTCTAGAGTCAAAGAAATTAAAGGGTTAGAGTTCAAATTGAGAAAGAAGGTGTGTAAGAAAAAAATTCGTAGTAGAAATGAAGGAAATATGGCCAAAGACATGAGTTAATTAGTATTTTTCTTACTTAGGAATCATATGAATAGTAGTATGTAATTAGGACTAGAGAATTACCCAAAGTGTGTAATTTTATGTCTAAATAAACTAATAAGTACAATATGGGAAACACAAAAGATACAGAGGAATAATGTCAACATAGTGAGTGGATAACCCTATGGAGTCTAAGATCCCAAATGTATGAGGAGTAAATTCAATGACATACACAATAAGGATACAGCCAATAGAAGAAACTAGAATAGGTGGAACATTGTGCTTGCTGGAAAAAGTGGAAATAGTAAGTGTAAACATAAAGATCAATGTGTGAGTCAAGATATGTGTAACATATGTATTTTTATGAGGTTCATCAGTATCAACCACAAAAATTTGAGGTAGAGACACAAGACTCATAAAAACTAATAGGTGTAATTTGGAAATATTAGAAACATTAAAGTTGTATGAACTAGGACTTATAACCATAGACATAAATGTGGAATGAGAGGAATTTATTTCCCCTATGGATGTAACAAGATTAAGTGTAGCTAGTAGACGAGTCATGCATAAAATATTGGAAATTGAAAGCAATAGGAATCATTATCAAATTAGCACATTCCATTCTAAATTGAGATGAGGAAGGTACAAATATTGATGTAACATTGGAATCAATAAGAATATAATCATTATAATTTCATCAAGAGCTATACATAATATGAGGATTATCATTGGTGCCAATAGATATTTTATCATTTAAATCAATACTAGTATTTGACAACACAAGAGAATGTTATGGAATTTATGTAGTAACTTCATTATCATGTATGAGAGGGATATTAGAAGGATTATAAAAATGAGGTGTGGAATATATTAGAGCATTTTTCATGGAAGAATGTGTTGGAAGGGAATTTTGTCTGATGTCATGAGTAGAAAGGACAACATACATTGATATTTAAAATGATATCATGAGGCATAACGTGACATAGAACATTAAGAGTGTGAGTGCCTACAAAAATAGGTAAAAATATTTCTCCCAATACTTTATTAGGTATGTTACCACAACCATGAATACATAGAGTATATGGAGTCTGATTAGCATTTAAAGGCCTATTTTATGTAGAAAGGAAATACAATTGCATATATTAAGGCTATATCAATCATCAACTAAAGCATGCTTAAGAAGCACATTACAAATATGAACCTGAATATACCATATGGAAGCATCAACATCAATTATAGTGTAAACCATTAAATAATTTGATCGAAACAAGTTATACACGTAAATAGATTTGCGTTGAAAATGATGATAAAAAAACTATCATCAAATGAATAAAATGAACATATCTTGAAATAGAATTTGAATTTTACAAAAAAATTGATTTTTTGAATCTAATGATGTAAAATAAAAACTTCAAAGGGATTAATTAGAAAGTGTGTATTGTCTTCAATATGCCTTAATTACCAAAAAATGTGATTCCTTTCTTAAACATATCATGTCCACATATATAATTCCTTTCTTTTCCTTTCATATCAACTTCATTATTGGTTTATCGTGGCACATATGTACTTAGAAAATAAACAATATTTGCATGCACAAGGATCAAGCAAATATTAGATGGAATACCTAATACATGCTCTTAAGTTAGACTAACCTCCTTGGTCACTCAAATGTGATTGTCACTAACTGTTGCACTGCATTTCATACTCTATGTAGTTGTTATGTGTGTGTGATTTGAATTGTGACCCTTGAAGCTATGGTTCCCTTGTGCTAGTTGCACCAAGATAGTGGGATACAACTAATTTTCACCTAGGAAAAACATTGTAGTCATTTTTACCCTTATCACAAAAGAAATGTACCCCATGCGCGATAGCCTATCACCCAACGGATGTTGGGTGCTCACCCGAGGCACACGCGGGTGATGAGTCTCTCTTTTATGTGAGTTTAGTGGGAAATATCATCATCTATGATTTTCTCTTAAGATATTTAAATGGATCTAAGACATTCAAGAACCATAGAGCTCAGAACGAGATCTAGATCCTTACAGTCATTATAGATAGAAAGCACTTAACAAATTATATAACTTGCACCAAAACAAAAATAAGTATAGAAGCATCCATACTTAGCATAAACATAAATGAAAGAGAACCTATGAGAAAGACGTATGCATCAGAATCATTGAGATTCATATTCATATAACTGGTAACCTCATTACATCCATGGAGCCATTACAAAATGCCATAGAGAAATAGACCGCAGTCATGCTTTTCAACTGGACTAATGTAGATAGGCTATCAAAGAAAAACTTGCAATCCCCATACCAATTATACATTCCCTCCCAAATAACATCACCCACTAACAAAGTTCTTGCAGTATTTTTGCAAAGCTCTGTCCTCTTTTTGTTCTCTCCTTGTTTACTCTATAGGTGCTAGTATTTATAGCCTCTCTGGGCTGCCAACTCATCCTCCACCACCATTAGATCCGATACCAAGTGTTTAAATGTGGTCCTCCATGCGAGCATGCTCTCCTAGGCCTAAGCTTTCAACTTTCTATCATGTGCTTCTAAAAGCTTCTACCATAAGCATGCTCCTTCCTGGGCCAACCTGTCACTAGGTTGGCACCTTATCCAAACAACATGCGCAGTAGGGTCATGATTTTCACATGTTCTTTCCCGAACACCCAATTTCTATATGTCCTGAACCCTTGGTTCTGTTCACACACGTTGTGCACACCACGAGCTTCCTTAAACCCTTTTCTTAAGCCCTATCCTATGTGCCTCTCTTAAACTAGGACCTGCATGCATAACTACCTTTTGTACTTAGCCAACATTATAGGTGCCCAAAATCACCCCACACTATGCTTGTTCTCTATTCATAGGACTTCTCTAGTGAAAGAAAGAATACAACAAGCTTATGCCTTGGAACAAGAATAAGGGGATGAAAGAATGGAGGAGGAAGAAAGAATGGGAGAGTGAATGAATCACTACAACAAGCTAGGAAAATCATTTTACAAGTCAGCCTCGAACTTGTTCTAGGAATCGAATTCTTCCCACGGTCTCTGAAAGAGGTCGCCGACCAGGGTACTCACCTCCACAAAATTTAGCCCATCTCCTTACATGCTCATGGTTCGGTGATCTTCTCTAACTCCTTGCATATATCCTCCAGTGCATCCATTCTTCATGTAATATGTGGATATAGTTCCTTCAACTAGTTTTTTATTGAACCCCTTCAGGGTTCAGTAACTTCAAATTTCCTCTTGACCTCAATAAGGATTTTATCCCTTTCCGCCCTATTTCCCTTGTTCTTCTCCTAGAACTCCTTGAGTTCTACTTCATTCATGGTGACTAAGGAACCTACCACTTTGTCTATATCTGTGCAATTTTTGTACGTGGCCTCAGCAGTCTAGGAACCATCCCTTACATCAGAAAGAACCTTATTGTATTCCCCGATGAGCACTATGATCTTTAACTTATACTCTTTCTCTAGGCTAGTAGCTATCTTTCCATTGTGAGGATCCTTGTTAAATCCTCAAGGCATTCCAAAGCTGATCCATACTTCTACATGGGTGATGCTAGGTCTGGATGCTTCAATACTATAACCTCATTAATGGATTCCACCTTCTTCTACATAATGCATACCTTAGCCTTTTCATCCTTCAATTCACACTGCCACTCAGCGCTGATCAACTTCTCCTAGCTTAGCTCCTTTGTCATAGCAGCTAGCTCTTCCTCTTTCTTCTTTAGCTCCACTTCTAGATCTCTGGCCCTATCATTCCTCCTGAAGAGTCTAGCCTCGATCTCAACAGAGACTTTGTTGAGCACGTTGTATAGTTGTTCATCCAAGAGCTAATGGGTATCCACCACTGGGTTGTCTTCTCTTGGTCCTGGAAATGTTATTATTGCCCTATGGCTTACCTCAAACTCTTACTCATCAATGTGGTAATCTATAGCCCATGAGAGCATCTTCCTTATCTGTGGATATGCAACCTCCTTGTCAAAAGTTGACATTGCTACAAGCTCCTCTACATTGGTATTCAAAACATTTTATATAGCCCATGATAGCATCTAACTTGTCCATTGATATGTGGAACACTTTCTTGGGTTCATTAATATAACCCATCTCCAGCATCTCCCCCTTTGTGCACCTTCCTCCCATGCGCATACCCTTAGGTATAATTACAGTCAAAATGGGGCCTCTTGTGCTGCTATGTTCCTCTTCTACACTCTCATTCTTCTCCTTGTTCAACACTGGCTCAATGCTGTGTTCCAAGTTTTCCTCCACCATGGTTTCAATGTTCTTGGTCTCTTCTCCTTCTGCCAACTTGGTTGTTTATTTTTGCATAGAACTTGGAGACTCTTTATTCTACGCGCTAGCTTCCTCACCTTTTCCCATGTCCATGCCACCTTCTCCTACCTGGGTATCCTTCCACCATATGAACTGGAACTCCTATTCTTCTTCTCCACCTTCCTCCTATAAATCATGTATATTGAAGATGGGTGGTCCTCGATCCTTCCTGGGGTCCTCTTCCCCACTTACTTCTTCTACAATCTCATCCTCTTTGCTCTCATGTTTTTCTCTTATGTACTTGTCCAAACTCTTAGTATCTTTTGAGATGGTCTCTTCTTCTACCCTTTTCTTCTTCCTAACCAAAGATTTTGGTGTATGTTATTCCATTTCTTCCTCTCCTGATAACTCATTGTCTGATGGATTTTCTAGCTCTAGAGTCTTCTCTTTTACTATGGGCTTCTTATTGCGCACGTACATACTGGTTTTGATGCTTGTCTCGGGGGAAACTATTGCCTATGTCTCCACCAAACTTGGTATTTTCTTTTCTGGCTCTTTTTTCTCCCATTTGGGTGCGCGTCTCTTCCTACTAGTTAGATCCTGAGGTATAGATACCTCATTCTCTAGATATGTGCCCTTCTCTGACTTGGGTCTTAGGCGGGTGTACACGCACATCGTGGATCCATTTGTAATGGGCAAAGTCATGAACCTTGTCATTTGAACTTCATGCAATATGTATCACTCCACGTACACGTGCTTGCCGGGGTGCACCAACCCTTTGTACATTTCACTCTGGTCTTGGTCTAGGTTACCAAGGTCCAGCTTAAACGTCTTGGACTCCTTGAACATGTTTACTCCCACTTAGAAGTATTGAGTTGTGAAGGAAAAGGGGAGCTTGCACCATGGGCTCTAAGTCTCATTTGACAGTTTGAAACTACCCAAATAGAAATGTTGGTACACAACAACTTCCACTTCTCCCCTGGTGGCTACTGGCAGTTTTTTAGGAATTCTCCATTCTACCCCGAACGTGTTCCTTAGGCACGTATACCATATTTTAGAGCGTGCCTTGTGCACTGTTTTCATGGTGTCACAAGCGTATTTCTCAAATGTCTTTTTGGGTGAGGGGTCTTTAATAGGGTACTCCCACACGAACTTGTCTGATGCATCTGGTACCCCAATCTCTGATAACATGATGGTTAATAAGACATTTCCAAAAAGGATCCTATCACCTTCCTTCGTGCAGTTGAAAATATCATCCATGATGAATGTAGATAAGTTGTAAATGGTGCCCTCTAAAATTTTCCTATAAACATTCAACCATGGCTTATTAACATGGGTCCATCTCTCCTGTCCATTTAACTTTGACACCAAGTACACGGCCATCTTCATTACTGGATCCTTAATGTCTGCGACATCATAATACCTTGACCCTTTCTTGTATGCATAAGCGGAGATAGTTTCCTTAATCGCTTCTTTGTCGGTCAAGTCATCCTCCAAACCTTCTCCTTCACAGGTGAGGCCTATGAAATGTGAAGTGAGCTAATGGGTTGTTAACATCTTGCACACTACGAAGTGGAAGTAGTCTTCATGCATGCGTGACATCAACCATTGATATAAGTGCTCAGGTTTCCCTAAGAAGGGAAACTCAAAGAGTTGTATTAACCCTACATTCTCCAACTTAACGTTTACATCATCATTATAAATGGGAAAACCCTCTAGTGTCCTTTGGTTTGTTGGGCGCACTAACTTTAGTGCCATCTCCTTATTGATTGTGTTTGTCCAATGATTGTAGTCATTCAAAGACATGTTCCTCATATGGGACTCCCACTAATTCCCTAATAACACTCCATATGGGTACTGCATTTCTGTATACCACTCCTCATTTGTGCATGTGTAAGTTTCTTGTTGCTTACCCTTTCCCTTTCCCTTGTCATTCTTAGGTGTGCTAATTGGTTTATTGGGTGCCATTCTCTAGGTCTACTTCAATCACTCTGTGTTACTCTATTCTTCCGCTCTCTCCAACCTTACATCTTGAACTTGTGGAGAAAGTTTCGTAACCCTATACCCTAGTTCTTGAAACCCTAACTAGGATACTCCATTCATAAGATGGTGTCTTCTCCCACTTTTCATATGCCCATAAAATCCTTTCCTCCTAGTTCACAAATCCGAACTAGTTACTCACGCTTCAATTTCTCCAAACGTTTCTTCACATGGATCATTTTTTTGGAAGTGCTAGTTTGCAAAGGTGCAAAGAGTGCTTCTTTCTCTTTATACACAAAGTGAATAATGAAGTTCTTGGAGCCCTTTATTTATATTTTTTCCCATTTTAAGGATTAAGTGCTCCTTGACCTACCTCCATACTTTTAACATTTAATGTGGATTTTTTAAATAAATCCTGACTTTAGTGCTTTCCCTCACGTGCCCAAACCTACGTGAACAATCATCCAACGTTATTGTGTGCAACCAATCCAACATGACAAGAGACTCTTGCGCACGTGTAACCAGCACTGAGGAAACTTTTTCTATCTTGATGTTTTCTCTTGCCTACCTCGTGTTGCTTATGTGCTTTTCCCTTCTTTGTACATGGGATTTGAAAGTAGCTTTTATCTTAGCACCAACCATCCTTTTTCCATATTTTCTTATCAATCACCTCTTTCAACAGGGCCATTCAACTGGGTTTTTAACAAAAACTTCCATGGCATGTTAACCATGCTCTCCTTCACATTACTGCACCCCACACTAAAAAAATTTGTGGTCCTCTGCGCACTCAAAAATTATAAAAAATTAGTAATAAGGATACCAATGCCCAAGGCGCAAAACTAAACAACAACACGAAAGGGAAACCTAAGAAAAGAAATGCATAAAGGAAAATTCTAACCTAACTAGAAAAACCACCTTATTTACAAACACCAAGAAGACTTATTTATAGTAGGGCTTCAACCTACTCCCATTGAAGTGTCCAGGTAATTTCATTCCATCCAGTACTTTTAACTGGCATGTGCCTAAATCAAGGATGTATGAGATTGTGTAGGGACCCAACCAATGGAATTTCAACTTCCCAGGTTGGCGCAAAAATTTAGAATCATATAGTAATACCATCTACCCAACCTCAAACATCTTATTTCTGATATGGCAATCATGCCATGCTTTTTTCTTTGCTTTCTATGTTGTCTAACTCCACCTGACGAGTGATCGTCTCTCATCCAACTTCATTAACTCATCAATTCTCTCTTCCAATGCTTTCTGATCAACTAACCCTCCTACACATGCTATCCATGGAGAAGGTAACATGAATTCAACTGGTATAATGACTTTTGTGCCAAACACCAATTGAAATAGTGTGGCTTTGTTCAGTCTTTTATAAGCTATATTGTAAGCCCATAATATGGCTGATACCTTGTCATCCCAATATTGTCTTCCGATATCTCAAATTTTGGTCAGGTTATGACTTAGTATTTTGTTAAATGCCCCTACAGTTCCATTTTCTTATGGGTGATAAGGGGTAGTCTTGTGATGAGCTACCAAGAAATCTACTAACAGGATCCTCATAGTCTCATTTAAGAAATGTGTACCCCTATCGTTGGTTAAACTTAAAGGGCATCCATACCTTATGATAATGTTCTCCCATAAAAATCTTACCATTGTGGCTACTATGCAATCTTTAGTTGGAGCTTCCTCTGCCCACCTTATCAAATAGTCTGTGCAAGTGATGACATAGCGTGACCTAGTCGTATGTGCCACTGGTGCAATAAGGCCTAAAAATTCTATTACCTGCTTCTCAAAAGGTTCCATGCTAGGTATAGGGCACAAAAGATTTCATCTCTCTTTCTTGGCTTACCAATGCACTGATAATGGTCACACACTTTACAATAGTCTTTACAATCCTTATACAGGGTTTCCCACCACAATCCTACAATTAATATCTTACGCGTGGTAGTGTCACCTACATAATGCCAACCCGCACTTCCTCTATGTGCTTCCTCCATGACGGCGAGGTGCTCATGCTCTGATACACACGTGCATAAAACTTCATCATGTCCCAAATTGTATAAGTCTCCATTGATCAACATGTAGAGCATGACACGTATGGCGAGCTGCTTCTTCTCTAATGCCTTCATTCCTTCCGAAGCCACACCTTCCTTTAAAAATACTGCAATCTCCTCCAAATCTGAGGGCGTGCGCCACAACCTAAATAGTTACACATCTGGAATTGTCTCCTTAATACTCTACATGTCCTCCCCTGAATCAATTCTTGATAGATGATCAATCCCACAATTACTCTTTCCAAGTTTCACAACTGCCATGAACTCAAACTCTTGAAATAACAATACCCACCCACATATCCGCCCTTGTAGAATGAGCTTGTTCACCAAATACTTTAATGCCATGTGGTCGGTGTAAAATACAAAGGGTGTTTCTAGCAGATACTACCTGAATTTGAAAAGCACGTTGATCTTTAACAATGCTTCGCGCTTAGTCATTGTGTAATTATACTCTACTGGTGTCAAATTCCAGCTTGTAAAACATAGAGGTTGATTAATAATACCTTAACTTGGGTGCACAAGCACTGCTCCAATGGCAGTTCCAGAGGCATCTACATGGACATGGAAGGGCTTGTCCCAAGAGGCAAAATGTAATATAGGCACGGTGATAAGCCTATTTTTGAATGTGTCAAATGCCTTCTGTTGTGCATCTCCCCAACAGAAGACACTTTTATGTTTGAGAAATTCTTCTAGAGGCACAACTATCTTGGCATACCGCTTGATGAATTTTCTGTAATAACATGTATGCCTAAGAAATCCACACACTGCGCTTTGGCTAATAGGTTCCCCCAATCCCACAATAACTGTAACCTTGGTAGGATCCACTAGTAAGCCCTCCTTGCATATGATGTGCACCAATAAAGTCCCAAAGGGTGTAGAAAATACACACTTTTTAATGTTGAGGGATATCCTCAACTATTTACCCTCTAAAACATTAACCTCGAATTGTCACAATGGTATTTTATTAGTCCATACACTATCCAATCTTCCAAATAGACGTAAAGAAACTTATGGAGGAAGTCCTGGAATGCTTGCACCACTATGTGTGAGAAAAGAGCAAGCACATTGTTCAAACCAAAGGGCATGACTGTGTATGCAAAAATTCCTCACTCAATGGTGAAAGTTGTCTTCTCTTGGTCTTCCTTTGCAATCCAGACTTCGTGGTACCCTGAAAGTCCATCCGTAAAGGAATAGATTTCGTGTCCAATGAATCCTTCAAAAATATCTTTAGTGAAGGGGGTTAGAAAAGGATCGATGACATAAACTGTGTTCAGCTCCCTATAATCCATGCAGATCCTAATCCGTGCATCCTTCGTGATGCTAATTACCAACAGACTTATTCATTCTGATTCTTCCACTGCTTCAATGATCCAAGAAGCTATCACTTTTTCTATCTCCTCCTTAACCCTTATGCGTAAATTGGGATTCATTCGGTAGGGGCTCTTCCTAACCGAGCATGCACCGTCCTTCAACTATATCCTCATCTCCCCCAAGGAATGGTGGATTCCTTTGAGCTTATGGTAACCGCGTGAGAATAAATCCTAAAATTCTTGCAACAGATCTATGACCTTAGAGACTTCCTTCTCCAACTAGTAATCTCCAATGATAGCCTCTTTAGGTTCCTCTTCTGAGCTGATGTTAACTTTCTTTTTCTTTAAGGGATCATGGTAGGTGTGCGCGTGAGTATCAGCATTGTCCACTACCTCGCATATCCATATAGAATGGCTAACATCCAAGCTTTCTTTATGTATACCAACTTCCCTTTCTCTTTTTCAAAACATGCGTAGTCAAGTTGTAACTCTTCTGTTTCTTCTACTTCTTCTTCAAAGCATGCCTCCAAACCTAGTTCACCTAACAGTTCCAACAGCTTATCTTCTACCATGGCACTATCCCCCATTGTAAGGTGCTTAACAACTTATAATTCCTTATCACCTGATGGATTGGTACTTCAATGTCCAAACATTTGAATGAGATCAGCTGCTAACACTTTCCAATTTCCTGTTTGGTGGCATGTCTCAGAATGTATGTCCCATGCATACGCACAACCATGTAGTGTAGAATACAACTTGTGTACCCAAAGGGATGTTGGCATAGCTTCTGCACCTTCTCTCTAGATCCTCACACACTCCTGGATATGGAAAGAGGCGGTCTCCTTACCATGGTAGTCCTTTATGATAGTGGGCATGTTACTTCTAGAAATTATGATAGAGAGAGAAATTCTCACCTCGTGCCATTCCAAAAGGCTCTCGTGATGTGTAGCCCACCACGATGCTACTGTGCTAAGCAGGACATAACTTAGCATCCGTCTCCATTTCTTCTCCTCCTTCCACTGAGCTTCCATCTCCTATAAAAAGATCTCAGGGAAGGCCCCTCCTGAATACTTAGGTATTTTTTTTCCTCCTAAGTGTCAGACTATGCGCACCTTTGTTACATTTTTTACTGATTCTCTCAACTTCCGTCTTATCAGTTGATAAGTACCATGCACCCAATTATCATATGCTAGGTTGGTGGTGTCACTTACTGACTGAGCATCCTCAAACTAGATAACTCCATCAATAGGATGTATTATCTCTGGGTCCCTAATTGAGCACACATGTATCTTGTCCAAAACTTCTTCTCCTAGGGATTCAGTATAGGGCATCGACTTACCATCAGCCAGGGGTATAATGAGCCACTCCAACTTATTTTCAAATCTGATGTACCCTTTATTGAATTGAAGGTCCACATTGTTCTTGTAACACCATGGACACCCAAGGATTGCTTGAAAATTTTCTTCCTCAATGAGTGCCAAGACTTTGAAGTCCCCGATAAAATTAGCTCCATGGATAGTAATAGCTACATCCTTTAAGACACAAATGGGAATTTCCTTAGTATTGTTCGCCATAAACAACACATTCAAAGATGGCTATAATGCAGGTCTTCCCATCTGATGTCATGCATCCAGAGTTAGAACATTGACCTCTACGCCTGTGTCAATGAGGATATTATTAAGGAGTCATCCATCTACAACTGCATTCAATGTGATCTCCTAGTCATAATCAAGGCTATGAGGGGGAAGGTTTGCGTGCAATACCTACCTCTTGCTCTCTCCTTTGACATGTGATACATTCTCTCTCAACCATGATCCTAGCAAGGGAATAATATTCTCTTGTCTTAGCATTTTACATCCTTCCTTGACCTCATCTAGGTCATCCCTTGGCACCTAG
Organism: Taxus chinensis; assembly: GCA_019776745.2. Taxonomy (NCBI): domain Eukaryota; kingdom Viridiplantae; phylum Streptophyta; class Pinopsida; order Cupressales; family Taxaceae; genus Taxus; species Taxus chinensis. The sequence goes on along the minus strand of CM034152.1, from coordinate 635,627,113 downwards.
ACTCTTCTTCCTTGTTCCTCCCTCCTGGACTGCTCCTTTAGACACTGGATCTCCCCTTATAAACTCTGAATGACATCCATGGTGTCTTGATATACCTCCTTTTGATGCACAGGGTCTGGGTACTTTCCATGAACTACTTCCTCCCTCGAAACCAGGTTCTTCTTCCTTGGTATCTCTTTTACACACATGGATTTTTCTCTTATTGTTACCAAAATTGGTTCCAAACTTGTATCTCATGTTACCTGTGGTATCCACTGCATGTATTAATTTTTAATTCTGACCATTGCATCACACTTGTCTTTCTAGTGCTGCCGATTCATGTGATCAAATAACTTTGGGCACTCCTCATACTTGTGCTTCTTTCCGCACCATGATCACTGCAACAAGTCTGAGCACTCTCGCTGGTAATGCTCTGTAGACCCACAATTGAAACAGGTTCCACGTGGGAACTCATTCCTTCCTCCCCCATGGTTACCATGACCACATAATCCTCCTCGAAATCCCATTCCACACGCCTCCATCTGCTCGCTCCTCATAATGGTGATCATCACCCTTGGAACTACTGGTAATGCTATTCTGGTGCACCCCATGACCAATGGCCTCATGGATCTGATCAATGAGCCTACAATCCTTAGTATCATGGGTTGTAGAGGTGTAGATCTCATAGTAGCAAGACACATTCTTTTGGATTGTGCACTGTAATAAGGGGCATCTACTTGCATCATGGTCCCCACTACAAATTTCACAATCTACTGTCACAGAATGTACCATCCTCTAAGGGCAATTATTCTTAACATGCCCCTCTACTTCACAATCTTTGCACCATAAACCACTGCGAGTCTCATGGGCTAAGTTTGCAAATAAATTTTCTAGTTGCTTAGCCATAATAAGAATCTAAGCCTCCAAGAATGGGCTAACACCAGTATCAATACTACCAATAGCCTCGGTGTGGAGTGTAACTTCAAACACTTTGCATGTGTCTGTGAAATTTTTATGAGATAAAGCCCTTCTAAAAGGTGTGATCAATGCCCCAAAAAACCACTAACCATGCTGTGAAGGGTGAATATCATATGATAATTTAGACAAGAGAGTTTTACAGGACACATCATACTCTCACACACTCTCTGCCATTCCTTTCTGAATCTCCTTCAAAGCACTGATGCTCTTCTATTCAAACTCAGGGATGTGGAATTATACCAAGGATGTGTTGTTTAAAGTAGTATAATCCACCACCATTTAATGAGGGTCATATTTCCTATACCAACTATGAGTGTGCCCTTGCAACGTGGTGGTAAACTGACTAGCTTTCCACTCTGCGGTTGTGATACCCTTTACGTGTAATAGCAATTCAAACTTTTGAACATGTTCCGCAACATCCTAAATACCTCTGTAATCTAGAAAGTGTAATGACAACTCAAAGAAGACTTGAGGGGGTGGTTGGGGCCCTTGTCCTCCTAAGCCAGAGCCTTTGTTCCCTCTATTGTTTCCTCTGCTGCCAGATCCACAAGGTCCTGTGCCTCTTGAGCCGCCAGATCCACCAGATCACTAGGTCCACCTAGTCTTATGCCCCCTAACCAACTAGGTCCTATAGTAGTCATGCCAAGTGTCCACATGGTTCCACTGAAATTAGTCTTATGCCCCCTAACCAACTAGGTCCTATAGTAGTCATGCCAAGTGTCCACATGGTTCCACTGAAATATGTGCCGGCAGTCAGTGATAGTGCCCCACTACCACTATTGTATCCTGCGCTACTATCAGACACGAGACCAAAGGCTTTTATGCTAGCTCCTTATCCAAAGAATCCTCCAAATACTGGAATATGTGTAGCCATATGAAGTGGGAACTGAAAAATTATAACTTATAGGCGTAGATTTGTCACTTCCACTGATATCAACTAGGTCAATGATACTCCTTGGTTCTAGAAAACCAACCGCCAGGGTTTGGTCACTAGGTGGGTTTAGATACATGCCAACAACTCTTCTTTCTCCACGTGACGAAATATCACTAGAATCCAAAGGGGTATCTCTTACACGCTTGCCAAGATGGGGTAGCACAGACTGCTCAGGTTCTATTTCCTCCACGTGAACCTCGACTCCTTCCCGTAACATCTGCCTCTATATATCCATCACACTTACAACCTCACATCATCTAGCAATCTCCCTTTCATGTGCTTCATTATTCTTGAGCCGTCTTTCCTCTCTTTCATTCTCCATCGTAATATTTTCCATCTTCCTCCACCCTAGCTCCCTTTTCTAGCACTCAGAATGGTCTAGCCAACCATTTGAAATGCCTCTAAACCTAAAGTAATAACCATGATCTTCATTTCTAGAGGGATAACACGTAGTAATGATCCTCTAGAATCCCATAGAAACTCAAAATCAGCAACCTCTGGAAAAGAATATATGGAAATGGTGTACTGCAGAGTGTGGCTAGCCAGTACTACTTTCCACCAATGATCCACATCATGGGTCCACATCAAATCTATATTCTACAGCCTTTACTAATCTTCTTGGGTCCACATGCATGATCCATAATGCAAACTTGATCTAGATGCATGCGTTGAGTGCCATTCATACAGCTCTATTGAGAAACAACAGAAAAATGTTTCATAGAAATCATAATAGATGCTCTCTTCTACCCATTTACGTGCGTCAAACTCAGGTCTAGTGCTGAATCTCTGAGCAAATTCATCCTCAGTGCTCTTGAACCATGATTCAACACTTTCCAAAGTTAACCGTTCTGTCATTACTCACTACACAAATCATGTTGTATGCTATTTCCCACTATAACTTCGAAAAGAGGTCCCGGAAATGGAACCAAGATGTAGTCATTTTTACCCTTATCACAAAAGAAAGGTACCCCATGCATTCCGACCTATCACCCAACGGATGTTGGGCACTCACCCGAGACATGCACGGGTGCTAAGTGTCTCTTTTATGTGAGTTTAGTGGGAAATATCATCATCTATGATTTGTGCTTAAGAGATTTAAATGGAGTTAAGACATTTGAGAACCATAAATCTCAAAACGACCTCTAGATCCTTACAGTCATTATATACAGAAATCACTTAACAAATTATATAAGTTGCACCAAAACAGAAAGAAGTATACAAACATCCATAGTTAGCATAAACATAAATGAAAGAAAACCTATGAGAAAGACGTATGCGTCAGATTCATTGATATTCATATTCATATAACTTGTAACCTCATTACATCCATGGAGCCATTACAGAATGTCACAAAGAAACAAAACACAGTCATGCTTTCCAACTGGACTAATGTAGCTAGGCTATCAAAGAAAAAAATTACAATCCCCATAGCCAGTATACATTCTCTCACAAATACCATTACCCAATAACAAATTTTTTATAGTATTTCTGTAGAGCTCTTCACTCTTTTTGATCTCTCTTTGTTTACTCTGCAGGTGCTAGTATTTATAGCCTCTCTGGGCTGCCAACTCATGCTCCAGCGCCCTCAGATCTGATGCCAAGTGTTTGAATGTGGTCCTCCATGCAAGCATGCTCTCCCAGGCCTGAGCTTTCCACTTTTCACTAGGATGTGCTTCTAGAATTTTCTATTGTAGCCATGCTCTTTCCTGGGCCAACCTATCACCAGGATGGCACCTTATCCAAATAGCATGCGTAATCAAGTCATGCTTTTCACGTGTTCTATCCTGAATGCCCAATTTGGCTAAGTCCCGAATCCTTGGTTCTGTCCATATATGTTGCGTGCTCCACAAGCTTCCTTAAACCATTTTCTTAAGCCCTTTCATATGTGCCTTGTCCTTGCACGCCTTTCTTCAACTAGGACCTACGCGCATACGCGCCTATTGTACTTAGCCAACATTCTAGGGGCCCAAAAAATATATGAGACGAAATTCTAAATTAAACCCTTCTATTTAGAAACTAACATAGCCTAAATAAATTCCTTGATTATTTCTCACTATCTAAGTAGTAGATAGTAAGAACTAACTCCTAATTTCCTATCCCCTAGTAATAGTGAGTAATTCATGTACATATATGATTCCCTAGTTTGAATTTTTTCAGTAACAATAAGAAATAGTGACCCAAAATAATAAGAATGAATTTAGATAAGGTAGAAAATGATATATAAATTAAAAATATGAAAAAATAGGTAAAAAGACAAACTTTACCAAAGGGGAAACTAGTATCTGGGACGCTATTGTCCCTAAATGGTAGTACTGTTTCAGATGCTCAGAAAATGTAGTGGTCAATAAAATGTTGGGTCACGTGTTGTCTAATGTCTAAAAGTAAAGTTTTCATTCTAGAAAATAAAATAAAAAGATTATGAGGAATATAAAAGTAATAAAAGATTAAAAATAAGTTTAGTTAATGTCTATTTTTCTTTCTTAGGAATCATTTATCTAATTCAATAATTAGAGGCATGATGTACATAGAGAGTGTGTGATTTCATTACTACAATCTGTATGATTATATAATTTGTACGCTTTTCTTTCATCCATATAACCAATGAAAATATGAGAAATACTCTCATCGTTAAATCATGAACAAAAAACTAAACAACAATACCAAGCCTCATAAGATGTCTTTTCCTTGATTTCCATTGTGGGGCTCATGTCTATGATGTAAGTTATAGTTCTTACTAGTTCAAACCAAAAACATATTTCCATGAGTCTATTTTCTAAAAAATTCCTTGCTAATTCTAAGATGAATATATTGTTTCTTTCAGCCACACAATTATTTATTGGTGTGTAAGTAAGTCTTAACTACTGCTTGATACCTTCTGAACAATAGAACTCATAAAATTTATTAGAACAAAATTTTCCACATCTATATCCTCTTAGGGTTTTGATGGAAAGTACATTTTTTAAAACCAAATATTTGAAAATTTTAAAAATTGATAAAATTCCACTCTTCTCCATTAATATAAAAATCCGCATAAAACCTTGTAGCATTATCAATGAAATAAATGAAATAAAAATTCTTACCAATACTTCTGTAAGACATTTCTCCACAAAAATTTGAACGGATTAAAACCAAAACATTCATTTCTCCCCATTTCATTATAGGTAATGACTCCCTAAGATGTTCCCCAATAATAAATGACTTGCGTGTAACATCCTTCTTCAAATCTAGCTTAATAATACCTCTTACAATATCCTTGTGTCAAGAATATGCAAACATTTGATATTGATATGACCATATCATGAATTCCACAACATGATAACATCCTCAATGATAGAGATAAAAGTACCTTATTGGAAGAAAAATGGACTGAGAGGGGGAAGATGAATCAGTCCTTACTAAACTTTAACCAAATTCATATTTTATTACTTAAACCATAAACCATTAATCCATTCATTTAGGTGTGCATAATATTTAATCAAATCAAAATAACAATGCAAGAGACACAAGAACATAAGATATAAGTGGGAAACACTCAAGGGGAAGAAAACCGACTAATATTTTTATTTTGATATTACAAAAAAAATGACTCGTGTAAATATTACACATCACAACAAAATTTTGTAGTGAGGCACCAACCCCACAAGGAGCACTAACCCCTAAACCCTTGTTGATATTACTAACAACTAGAGACTTAAATGAATATGAATAATCATACAAGATTTTAATAAGAATAGCACTGTATAAATTCTTCCAATAAAAATAGTTGATAGTGATCAAATACTTAGCTAATGCACCTTCAAACTTTCTTCAAACCCTCCTTCTTCTAACATGTTAAATCTTCCACCAAATGACCTTATTTAATCTCAACCTCTTGCACACATGATTGATAAAATTTGTCAGATAGTTCCCACTCTCTAATATCTGAATAATTTCCTTCATACCTATTTCGCACTCACACTTGGGACACACATTTTCCATGTTACTCCACTGGTTAAATTTGAACTCAAATATTCATTTTATACCTTTTTCTTCTCATAAACATAATTTAGGTCAGTTCATCATAATTAGTTAGATAAAAACAACTAAAAAAATTTACTATAAACTCATGCATAATCATAAAATAGACCCATGTAGGTCATACATTCCCAAATGCACCAAAAAATTTCAATAACAACCGAAAACCCCACCACCTAGATGAAGTAAACCCATAAACACCATAACCATGATTAGTTAAGCTTATGAATTCACCACACATGTCCTATATGACATAAAAAAATCAAACATGGTCTTAAATTTTCTTTCACCAATAAAATTATTCATAAATCAATCAAGAAGGCTCATATCCTTCACCAAAAAGTTGTTTCCAGGTACTTGTCTTCACCTTTGGACCATAAGCACACACCGAAACACCTCTAATATGGCATGTGACCACTCAATGAAATCGAGATAATCTAAACATAATATCCATGCCTTATAGAGCTCATGAAAAATCCATATGTGTAAACCAGACAAACTTTCCTATTCACCAAATTGAATTACCCAAAAATTAGTTTTATAAACTCGACTTATTTGCACCCTTTTTGCCACTTACAATACCTCCACAAGACTTACACAATAACATAATTCATCCCTCTTCACTCTAAAACTTTTAGAAAGAAATAACTAGGCCATTCATGCCTCTTCTACCTCAGTCTTTAACCCTGAGAAAAGTTGTCCTAAGAAATCAACATCTTTCATCGTCACAAACTAAGCTGGTTGACCCATCAAATATAATCTTCATGAGGTAAAAATTATACTAATAGAAATCCCTTTCAATAACATTTCTAAAAAAATATTACATTTCCTTCCAAGTCCAAGTGGAAAGCCTTAAATCAAGTCCATCTCTAAAACTAGTCCAGAATTGTCCCAAAATTGCCTTAAGATTAGTCTTCATAAAATGGGAACACTTTTTCATCTAGAATCTCAACCAAGATATGAAAATATAATGTACATAACTTAAATATCGCAAGATGAAAACAATGTCAATTTATTTCACAACTCCTTTAGATAACTTACTCCCAAACTGAACTTCTTCATAAACTTGTCTGTTTAAGTGGGGTCCACTCATCAACACATGTTATATCTTATGCTTATGTAAATATGTAGGATTATGAAACCTACAATCATAATAATGACATAAATAATCAATCCTGGGCACCTACCATGAAGTTCTTCTCCATCACTCTTGACCAAGGGTTTCAAATCCATAACAAGTAGTTTACATTCTTAACATTCGTTCATAAAAGTATGGGCCTCATTCGAGATCATTCCAAGTCTAAGATATTATTAAGCCCATGCCCCAAATTTACTGAAAGGATTATCTTCCCATGCAGACTCTACACATGCCAACTATTAACATTTCCCTCACTTCAAGCTGGAAATAACATTATTAACAACCATGTTTTGGTAAAAATATCATATCTTGCAAAATATTCATCATGACATACCCTAATAACATATCAAATCATCAGATTATCTGAGATATCTATTTACCATCACCACCACTAGGAATTGCATGATAAGGCCTTGGGGTTTTCCATGTTCTAGACCAAAACAAATTTAACCAACACTCTAACCAAGCATGGAATTGGTGATAACATCTTCTACATGATTAATAAGATGTGAAATACCTTCACGATTTTTTATAATAGTCCACACACTTCTACAAGTGACTATCATGGCTTATTCGAACATCAAACACTATGATTAGGCCTAATATGAATTGTGACCAAGTAGACTAACATAATGACTTAGTTTCTAGGATATCCAAAAGGACCTAACATACTTGAGGAAACATGTATCATACCTTTGAATGCTTCTATGAGCTCATATACTTCCTCATCTCACTACAATAATCCATTTGGCTTTCAATAACCTAGACTTAGTCTAGATGATCATATGCAAATCATGCTCAAACCTTTACCTGCACTCCTTCAACTTCATTCCACATATTATTGAAATTCACCACATTTCATATTAACATTATAAAAAAACCTAAATCATTCACTCCAGACTCTGAAGCAACCAATTCATAATCTTATGGAAATATTTCATAGTCTAAAGAAAGTAATTCATACTCTGAAGAAAACAAAATAGACTTGTGGCAAACTCCAAAGCATTCAAAAAACTCTGAAGCAACCTATATTTCACCTTACAAGAACTCATACACCTCTAAAACACCATAATAACCATGATAAAATTCATGAAAACCTATAATCAAATTATGATGACTAATAATATGATAATGAACACTAAATCATGCACCAGAACATCGTAAGACTTCACCAAATTGGACACTACCAATCAATCTTAAGACTTAACACTGAAAGACACCTCATGGAGACTGATATGACATATACAAACCCTTTTCCATCAATTGAATTGAAATAAATGACAACATTAAGACACATTGGCCAACATACCTCCATTAATCAAATTGATCCTTATTAGAAAAATCTTATTCTTTTCCATGTAAAATTTCCCAATCAATCTATTTCTAGATTTATTATCAAAAATTAAACAAACTCCACATTCAAAAAGTAGCTTGAAACTATTTTTAACTTGTTTTCTAACATTAATCAAATTATGATTCAAATGTGTAGAAAAAGACACATCATTAATTTAATCCTTACCTTTAATTGAGGTGATTTTCACGCTTCCCTTGTCTTCAATTTGAAAGGTTTTCCACCCCTAAATGCAGTTGACTTTTTAAGGTTGATATATAGCATGCTAAATTCCTCTTTCTGATTTGTTATATGATTATCACAACCTGAATCAAGAAACCACATGTTCTTGGATTCCTTATTTCCTAAATTTCATATGATACAATAATTTTATTGATATTTCATCTCATGTTTTTCAACTTGGAGTGTCTTATTCTAACCTTGTTAATTAGCTTCATTCTTTGTTGCCAATTTATTGCAATGTTTTTATAAAGTGTCTAGGTTTTTTATATTAATGTAAAACACATAATTTCTTACACTTCCCTAAGAAATTTGATTGTTCTTCCCATTTAAATCAGATTTATTTGGATTTTTTTATTGTTTCTCAATGTATTTTCACCTTGAATTTGAAATACAATCCTTTGTGTCAACTACATGCTCTGGATTTCATGCATATATATTCATCTTATCCTCATGGGACAAAAAAAAACTACTAATTCACTAAATTTTTTAATGTTAATGACATTATATTCTTCAAGATTGATCATAATATTTAATGATATTAGTGTGAGAGATCTCTAAATATTGATAACAATCATTTTATCTTCAATGATATCCACAGTAACTCTCTTTATATGATCCATATCATTTACCTTTTTTGAAATATCTCCAACACCTTCACTTTTTTAAATTCTTAAATTTTCAAATTTCATTTTGAGGTTTTGGATTTTTACTTCTCTTACCTTAATAAAGCCTTGATATTAAGTTTCCAACTTATTCCATGCTTCACTATCATTATTACATATAGTAATTCTTGGGTAGATGTAATGATCTATAACACTGTGGAGATAAGATAAGGCTTGAGAATCTTCCTTCTCTTCTTCCTTATTCACTCTCTTCTGATATTGAGAGATAATGTTCCAATCAACATGTTTTGATACTCATTGACAATATTTTCCTAAATTCCCTTCAAAACAAGAATTATCTTCAGTTGATCTCTAAAATATTGAAATTTATCTCCTTTGAAAGTAGGTATATGCATCAAAGAAGAAGTGAAAAAATCCATTGGTTGTAGAACCAGGCTCTGATACCAAATGAAAAGGATGAAAATGGATATGAAAGGAGAACAAAACTAGTATGTTGAACTATTTATCAACCATTAAAATAAACCAAAAAATAATCTCTCTGCCATCCAAACAAGTCCCAACAAAACAAATGATTTAACTATTAAAATTTCTTGTGTACATGATGATAAAATTGTGCACTGTATGGACCACTTATTTAAATAATAATATTTGTAATATTGCTAATTATTTAATAAAAAAACCTACAATAGAAAATAATAAATACACTTATGAAAATTTCAATAATGGAACACTCATTTGCTTTCCCTTTTGGCAATGCATTTACCAACACAAAGAAACTAAACTTAGGAATTATAACTCAACTAGGAAATAAAGTTAAACTCAAAATGGAACAACTAATAATAGAAGCACACTCCTAAAAAAACCGGACTTCTTGTTAACTTAAAAATAGGTTCCTACACTCCATGGACAAAGCCAACATGTAAGAATCTTTTTAAGGAATAAACTTATTCAAGCTAGTGATGTTTGCAATGCTAATTTTAGATCTCTCCAAAAACATTCGCACCAAGGTTCATAAAATATAGGTATGGTTATAAAATTAGCATATTTACTCTTATATTAACTTATAATGTGTTTTCCACCTCTTTGGCGATGACTACACAAGAACTTATACTTATCCAAAAACTGATAGTTGACATTCTATTTTCAGTTTTTCAATTATATTTTAAACAAAATATTTGAAAATAATTTATTTGGTCATAATTGACTAAAAATGCATATGAATTACACAAATAAGTCCTAGATCATCCTAAAAGTCTATTTTTTAAGTATTTATAAAAATAGAACTTGTCTAAATTTAGCAAAATTTCAATTGACAAAATTAGCATCATTCCCAACATATGTATAACAAAAATGATTTGAAAATATTTAGTATTATCTAATATTTTAATTTATATTTATTAATATGGCAGAGTTTCCTTGATATCTAAACATAGTTTTTGAAAAAAAATGTAATTTTTTATCAAGATAAATTCTGCATAGTTGTAGGTACAAGATTAACCATTAACCAAGGGTGCAGATCTTAGAATGGGACCATTAGTGGCCATCTTCAAGATTTTTCAAAGAATTCATCAGTATAAACTAATCCATATTCTTGAGTAGCTTAAGCTTATATTAGAAATCCATTGTTTACTAGTGGAAAATGTAGGGGAAGAATAATAAATTCCTAAAATCTTGAGTGTTTAACTAATGTTAAGAAGCTACTCACAATGAACTCCCAACTTTAAAATCATTTTTTTTTTCATTTAAACACTATTCCCCATGCATATTTAGTTCTTATCCTTAATAGTGAGATCTCCATGTAAAAATACTGCCCAGCTTATAATAGAAAATCTCTTTGTTTGGAAATAAAAATGTCTAAAATATAAAAGTCTTTCTCTAGAGAGAAAGAAATTTTCCTCCTAATAATAAAATGAAATAATAGTAATAATAGGTATTTAAAATGACTATTCAATTTTCTTATATGAATATCCCGTTTCATGTTAGGCTATAAAACCTCTATTAACCATCTACATAAAAAAATAGACCATACCCTTATGTGTAGGAGGTACTAGGGAAACAATTTTATCTTTATTATCATGTAACCCAAAATTTGCAAAAATGCACAAAGTTTTGACGTGTCTTTCAAATATTACTTCCCTCCTTGTTATTGATGAACTAGAAAAGAACATTTAATATAATCCGTTCAATCCCCTTGATATCTAGGATTTCTCATTAAGTTGAACCATCATCTATGTCTTATCATACTTTCATGGAATTTTAAATTAAACATAAGGCATTGTATCATATACCATACCCCTATCCCCTTCAACCTTCTCTAATTACTATTTTCACATAAACTAGTCCATAATCTTTAGTAGCTTGATATTATACCAAAATTCCATTCTTTACTAATGAAAAACACAGGGGTATAATAACACATTCCCAAATTTATGAGTCTATAAGAAATGTGATAAACCTACTCAAAATGAAATCTCATATTTGAAATTGATATTTTTGAACATTTAAACACCATTCCCCCATTAAATAATAAGTTTGCTTCTAAATAGTGAGATATCCATGGAAAAAATATATTTCCCTCCTTATAATAAAAAGTTAGCTATTTTGAAATAAAAATCCATGGAATAAGATAGTTCTCCGATGGAGACAATGAACTATGTTAGGAAATTAGTGCTCACACTGTTGTTTGTAATAGTTAAATGTAACATTCATATATTACATTAGTAAGTTAGTGTGTTAGTATGATATTAATATTGATATATTAATATCATATTTGTGTGAGAAAAATAAAATTTTGCAATATTATTAATATGAGTTATTAATCAATTAAATAATAATAATATAGGATAATGTGTATTAGTTGTGACTTTTTTGAATAAAAAACTCACGTAACTATTTGGGAGTGTTTCGCTCTAAATGTTTCAGCTTCTGGGAATAGAGTTGCTTCTATCCTTTCATTCCTTTTAGAAACAGATAAGGTTAGGGCTAGGAGGAATACCTGTTGAATGTCGAGATGGTGTGCGCGTACCGTAGAGAAAGATCAGGTTGACTGCGAAGAACTCCTTTTTGTCTTGGAAGGACTACCTGCAAATAAGAACACAAGACCACAAGATTTTGATTAGACAATAAATGAGGGAACTGCCTTGGGCCCAGGAAATATAAAACTTCCTTTTGAAGGTGGTCAGTTCCCCTGCTAATATGAATTAACACAAAAGACTGTAAAATATCAATTAAATTGCTTCGTTGAGACGGGTAGGGGAAAGGCTGATTTCTGGTTTTGAGTCACAATAACCGATACCCGGTTGCTGATAACCGATATCGGTATGGTCTAGGATCTGTAGGTTGGTTGTTTTGTGGGGTGGTTGTGTTGTAGGGTAACAGTGTTGTTGGTAAGGCTAGTATATGAGTGATATTAGGTAATGAGATGGTGAGAGGTAAATGAATGATAGTTAGATGCAATGACACGTTGGGTAGTGGATCTAGGAATGGATTTATGGGGACTGTGATTCAAAAAGTCTAAGAAATGTTATTAAAGAGGACATGCAAGGTGTAACTTACTGGTTATTGACGAAGATGCAGGTCCAGGAACTCTGATGACAAAGGCAGAACTCAAGTGGGATGGCTTGACACACAGAAGATGAGAGATCTCCCTCCCGATGATCAGCTGAGTATCACAGGTTTCTGGCTATTCCGTTGCAATCTTGGGCTTGATCTCCTTTTGCTGCAACTCTCCTTGTCTCTTCACTCGTCTCTGCTCGGCCAAGTGAAGATCCGAATGCTCTTGATCGCTCCCAATGATCTCTGTTGATTCAAAAATCCTTCGACCCTTGTTTCTGGTTAGGGGAGCCCATTTTACAGGGAACCGATGGCGGTTACGTAACCGACGGCGGTCGAGTAGGAACCGGCATCGGTAAGGAAAAAGTAGGCTATTTTTAGTAAAATAGCCCACCTTCCCTACTTTTCTCCCGAGGGATTAGTTGCGGGCTTGGTCAAGTGACTAGAATGTCGGTTTTGGGTGCGAGAAAGGGGTCCTTAATCATGGGTGTAGGTGTAGACCAAGTTATAGGTCTTAATTAGGTTAGTTTAGGGTTAGGACTAGGTCACGATGAGGTGGCAAAATGAGGTGGCAGGTGAGGTGATGTGGATTTATCAATTACGAGGTAATTAATAAATAATTGTGTAAGGTTTAGGTGATGAGGTTAGGATACGAAATGAGATGCGGGTCACAAAGGGGTCGTAAGACACAAATTTGGTGTCTACATTAGCCCCTTATTGTCGTGTAGCTTGTTTTGTAAAGCTGCGCGGACAATAATATGAAGTGGTTTCTCCTGTTAAGGATATAGGTAATCCCCCTCAAATCTATCACAGATTGAGAGAACGGGAAATCAGGGATAGGGTTGATAAAGGGTGAATGGTGTAGAGAGGATGGTAAGATGGTGGGGTAGGTCCAAGGAAGCAGACGCATGTTGAAATGTAATAGTGCGACTAGGGTACATGATTTGACGAGCAAACCGGCAATGCATAGGCAAAGGTCGATAGTTTATCCAAACAAGGGTGATATAATCCTGGTATCCAAGGCATAGGAAGTAGCTCCAGGGTATATAACAGGTAAGGTACAGGAACATTTAGGCATGTTCGGCAGTACCAAATGGTTGGTTTGGTTGAGATAAACGTCACGGTCTAGGTCTAGGAAAAGTTGGTCGACAGATCAAGTCAAGGACCCTAATCATGCTAAAACACGAACAGGTGAGCTCGATGGAACAAAAAGCTACATGATGGGTGGATAAAAGTGTATGTTGTTGATGTTGGGTAAGGTATCGAAGTGGTACGGCCTTGGGTCGGGCCAAGTTGTTGGGTTGCGGCCTTGGGTCAGGCCGGAAGGGTAGAGTGAGGCCTTGGGTCGGGCCGGATGGGTAGGGTGAGGCCTTGGGTCGGGCCAAATGGGTAGGGTGAGGCCTTGGGTCGGGCCAAATGGGTAGGGTGAGGCCTTGGGTCAGGGCCAAATGGGTAGGGTGAGGCCTTGGGTCGGGCCAAATGGTTAGGGTGAGGCCTTGGGTCGGGCCAAATGGTTAGGGCGAGGCCTTGGGTCGGGCCAAAAATGGTCCGGCCAAATGGTTGGGGCGAGGCCTTGGGTCGGGCCAAATGGTTAGGGTTACGGCCTTGGGTCAGAGGCCTTGGTTGTGGCCTTGTCGGGCCAAAGATGGTTGGTTGCGGCCTTGGGTCGGGCCAGAGTGGTTGGTTGCGGCCTTGGGTCGGGCCGGTGAAGTCAAAAATGGCTAAAGAGCAATGGAGCATATAGGCGATGTGGTAAAGAGGCAATGTGGTGGGAAAGGGAACGTAGTGAATAAGGGCAAAAAGTTGGGTAAAAAAGGACAAAAACCGATATCGGTTATATATGACCGGTACCGGTTAGATAACCGACGCCGGTTCCTTAGGGCATGATTTGACCGGTATCGGTTCAATGTTAAAAACCTATAAAAAGAAAAATACGGCCGGTCATTGTCACTTTGTGAATTTGGAAATCAAATTAAGTTGTCTGAGGTGGAATATTGACATTGGTGTATTTATTGGCTGAGGTGGCACTAGTTGAGTGGAGAAGTGAGTTGATTGGCGGGCCCGAGTGAGGAGGAGGCAGTAGGTGATTGGCAGAGGACCCAGCAGAGGACATTTGGAGCCATGGCACAGCCAAGAGGAGCAGGAGGAGCTGGACCAGCTGGACCACCACCACCCATCCCACCACGATGACGTGTCGTCGTACCGGTAGGTTCAAAACCCTGCATTGTGTTCAGTTGATTGCATTATGCTAAATTTGGGGTTTTGGGTAGGAATGTATGTTTTTGATGAAATAAGTAATAAATGGAAGTGATTTGAAAAAGGGAGAGGGTAGATAGGTTAAGTAAGCCAAGGCGGCTGGGTGGGTAGATTTTTAGGGTATTTGGGTGGGTAATTTGGAAAAAAATGAAAAAAATGTAGGTGGGGGGGCCGCGCGGGGGTTCGGCTCCAGCGACCGATTCGGTCGCTAAGCGACCGGCATCGGTCGCAAAATTTAGGGAAGGGGTGCTTTGTGTTTGGCCGGTGTTAGGTCGGTAGTTGACCGGTGTCAGTGGGAAGAGGGCCGCGGTCGGTTATTGGGGACCGGTACCGGTCCGTAGTGGTTGTTAGGTTTTTTTTTTTTTTTTTTTTTTTTAGGGTTGGGATTAAGTTATTGTGTTGTGTTGAGTTTGTGGTGGTGATTTAGGTGTTGTTTGGGTTGGGATGGGGTGTTTTGGGGTGGGTTGTTTTGGGTAGAAGAGGGAGGTGAATAGCGTAGAGAATAGGTGGGTAGAGGGGTGTGTTAGAGAGTCGTGGTGTGGCTAGGTGGAGAAGAAAAGGGGGTGTAGAGGGTTGTGGTGTTGTTGTTGTAAAGAGTAGAGCTAATGTTGTGGGTTGGTTTTGCAGGCACGTCAGCAGCTGACGATGCAGGACAGGATGCCCCCGCTGTTGGTGCGGATGTGACCACATGTATCCGCAACACACTGGGCGATCATGCGCGAGGTGGGACTCGGCGGAGTCCAGCGATACAGAGCTATCGACAGAGATCATAGTTTGATGGTTGCCCTCATCGAGAGATGGGATCCGGTGACCAATGTGTTCCATCTCCCGACTGGAGAGATGACCATCACATTGGAGGATGTATATCGCATCCTTCGATTACCTATTGATGGAGAGGCCATTTTTCAGGTGGATGCAGAGACAGCCATGGATAGCATCCTACAGGTTTTCGGGGATGCAGCTGCGCTAGTGACATATCACAGCGCGAGCATCGGGTATGGTGATATGTACCGTGCGCACCGACATGAGACACGGCTTGCCATGTTGATGATGATCGGGATCACCTGCTTCGCCCTCCCAGACTCAGAGGGAGGCCGCTTTCCATGGGCATTGATGGGGGTGCTTCATGAGATGGTGGAGGAGCACACCTGTTATGCTTGGGCACCAGTATATCTGGTGCAGTTATACAGGGAGCTGTGGGGCTATCGCCGGATGAGGCGATTCGGGATTTGTTCGACATTTTTACTTCACTGTTGGGCATATGAGCACATCATATGCATCAGACCAGTAGGGTTACCCCAGCAGCCAGGGCCACAGGTCATATACAGATACGGCTTTCAGAGGTGGTTGGGGGTCGTGGGACAGCCACGAGCAGTGCTTGCAGGGCGGGACGTCACCTATTACAGGCATTTATTAGAGGGCCTGACAGCGGTAGATATTGTATGGAGACCTTACAGAGGTCATCACCCGCACAGAGGAGCCCGAGTACAGTTACGCTTGATCCAGTACACTTTCTGGATAGCAGGACGGAGGCCGGGAGAGTACGAGAGGATACCCCTAGAGAGGGTACGCAGGCAGATGGGGCTGCGACAGGATGAGCCACCTCCCTTCCCTCAGTACAGGAGGGATGATGTAGAGGCCCCACTGCCTGCACCACAGCCCTTGGATCCAGATTGGGTTGCTGAGAGGCCGGCAGATGACACTGTAGATGATGCTGGGTGTACGGGGGCATTCATGGTTTGGTGGGCTGGTCAGAGAGCAGCTAGGATAGCACAGCCTGCACAGCCAGACTTGGCTGCAGTGATAGCAGAGCGAGATCAGCTCAGGGGCCAGGTGCAGCTATTACAGGGGCAGTTGGCTGCTGCACAGGCACAGATAGGTGTCCTACAGGGGCAGCTAGCCCAGGCGCAGGTACAGGCACAGGCACAGGCACAGGCACCACCACCAGCAGCGGCACAGCCACAGCCCCAGGCACAGGTACAGATACCACCACGGCCACAGGCACCACCAGCGGCACCATCACAGGCACAGGGGGCACTGGTAGTAGGAGTCCGGGGACCAGCCCCAGCACCTACGGTGGCACGGGACAGATATATGGAGGCGAGAGCGGAGGCCCGGTACTATCAAGATGTTCTTGATGGTACCGGAGCTGAGTATCAGCCATATGCAGCTTATAGAGCAGAGACCTCCCATAGTCAGAGATCGCAGGGAGGTGCAGCCACAGCCGGCGTGTCTGTTACAGGCAGGAGGCGAGAGGCACCACAGGGACCAGCAGGGAGAGGTGCTGAGGGCGGTGGGGAGAGCTGAGGGATCCCTGCATTGTTTTTGTATATGGACATGGGCACCGGTCTGCGCACCGGTTGTGTTGATAGAGGCCTGCGTGCCT
The DNA here is from genome assembly GCA_019776745.2 of Taxus chinensis. Taxonomy (NCBI): domain Eukaryota; kingdom Viridiplantae; phylum Streptophyta; class Pinopsida; order Cupressales; family Taxaceae; genus Taxus; species Taxus chinensis. Next base: position 635,609,680 of record CM034152.1, on the reverse strand, counting down.
ACATTTATTCATTTATTCATTCATTTATTGTATACCGGCCTGCGAGCCGAGTACGGGTTGTATAGTTGATACCGGCCTGCGAGCCGAGTATATTTTTGATATGAGGGACCGGCCTGCGAGCCGAGTTGAGATTATTGACATTTATTGCGGCCTGCGTGCCGGCTTTGTTGTATTATGAGATCACAGAGGTCCCGATGCAGGGCATATTGTATATTGGAAACGTTGTATATGTGATATATAGATATGAGGATTTGACTCACATGCTGTGTTCAAAATGTTTTTAAGTATTTTGTCGATGGTTTGTGATATTTGATGTATGATAAGTTTAATTGACATGTTGATATATTGATGATGTTGATGTTTGTTGTTAATGGGATGCAGTCATGTTATATTATGAAATGTGGCATGTTTTGTTGCTGGTTTGGTGACATTGTTATATATGTATCTGATGAGTTGGATCGAAATTGAATGTATGTATCTGATGGCTTTTTTTTTTTTTTTTTTGATATCCGTAGTTGATGACTTGTTTGTTTTTGTAATAGAAATAGATAATGTTAATGAAATTGTAATGATATGTGGATTGGATGGACAAATATGGATAATGGTGTTGTTATGCAGGAAAAGAGGCGGGCGCGATAAAAAATTAGGTAGAAAATGAAGAAAAGAACTATGTTTCAAAAAGGCAGGTGTGTAACCGATATCGGTTAGGTAACCGATGCCGGTAGTTAGTAGACCGATATCGGTTATGTAACCGATACCGGTTATTTAGGTATGAGCTTTTCTAAAAATAGAAAAGCTAGGGTGGCAACTTAAGTTCTAATTTTGAGAGCCATGCAAGAAGTTAAATACGCGAACGCGACGCTTTTTGACGACTGAGACAGGTAATTGCATGAGAGATTTGAGTGATAAGGAGAAAAGAGACAGGGAAAGTGAATGTGATCTGAGATTCAGAAGGCAGAAAGGTGAATTTGAAAAGGGTGGTGATCATGGCAGAACGAGGAGAAGCATCCAGCAGGTAGGGACGAGAGGGAAGACAAGTGCCACCTCAAGCTGCTGTAACTCAAGAGGTAAACGTTTTGGTTGTGATTTGATTACTGCATGTTTTGTGAATAAGATGGGGGAGAGTAGGTGGGTAGATATGAGAAAGAAAACATGATAACAAGGGTTATAAATGAGGTGAGTGTTACGTGGGTAGGTAATCAAGGGTTTCGGGTATGTCTGTGTATACAGAGAGGGATAAACGAGCAATTTATTGTCGTAGGTGGTTGTTTAGGCAAGGTGTATGTAATTGACAGTGACCGATACCGGTTAGGGGAACCGGTATCGGTTACTGAACCGGTACCGGTTATTTATAACCGATACCGGTTACTGGAGGAATTTCCAGAATGTGAGAAAAACCCTTAGGGATTTGATGGATTGAATGGTTGTTTGTTGTTTTGATGTATGCAGGCAGAGGCAGGGTTGAGGATGAATGATAGTGTGCCAGCGCTGTTGTCACGAATCCGAGCGGATGTAACACCAGCGGAATGGACATTGATAAATCGTTTGGGGTTAAGTGGAATCCGCTATTATTCACGAATCGCACGTAACCATGCTATGTTGCAGGCGTTGATTGAAAGATGGAATCCAGAGAAGAATACGTTCTATCTGCCAACAGGGGAGATGACAGTAACATTGGAAGATGTGTTCCAGATTTTGAGACTCCCAATTATAGGAACACCAGTATATCAGGCAATGCCTAGCGCAGGGTGGGCAGCGATAACAGCAGTATTTGGTCCATACGCACGTGATTTGACACAGCGAGGTTTGACATTTACGTATGGCATAATGTATGCAGCACACCCTGAGGAGACAAGGTTAGCAGTGATATTAATGATAGCGGTAGGGTATTATGCATTACCGAGGGCGGATGGGGGAAGATTTCCAAAGGCATTGATGTGTGTTATTTGGGAGATGATAGAAAGGAACGTGACTTTTGCATGGGCACCTGCATATTTGGCGGAGCTATACAGGGGTTTATGGGCTTGTAGGTGAAATCACAGGACGACACTGGATTGTTCATACTTATTACACTGTTGGGCCTATGAGCACATTGTTTGTGTGCGACCAATAGGCCGACCCATCCAGTCAGGAGAGACTGGAGTACAGAGGTTGGGGTTCAGACGATGGGTCCAGACAGAACAAGAGGCAAGATCCCAGGCTGTGACGGGTGACATTGAGTATTACAGGCAGGTATGGGAGAGGGTGACGATTGCGGATATCTGTTGGAGGCCTTACGGGAACTATATGGTAACAGAGAACATAGCTGAGGAGTTGAGGGGTGTAGAGCGATTGAGGTGGATCGCGGGGCACAGGCCAGGTGAGTATGAGAGGATTCCTATAGATCACGTGCGGCGACAATTTGGATTTGTGCAGGATATACCCCTGGCTTATAGACCATATATGAGGATCGATGCCGAGGCAGCATTCTCACCTCCCCGACCAACACCTCCAGAAGGTCCTGAAGAGGTAGCAGCCGATCGCAGGGTAATGGATGCAGGAACGACAGAGGCCTATAGATTATGGTGGGTAGCAGAACTACGAGGTGTACGTGATCGTCCTGACATAGCTATGATTACAGTAGAGAGAGATCGTCTGCAGAGTTTAGTTCAGCAGCTCCAAACGCAGGTGAATGAGGCAAGAGGATTGTTAGCGGTTGCGGAGTCACGGGCAGAGAGACTAGAGGCTGAATTCCTCCATGCGAGGGAGCGTATTCATATGTTACAGGAGAGATTGGCAGATCAGTGGGCGGTACCAATAGCCGCGGTACCTTTGAGGACAGAGAGGCCTGGTGAGAGGCGTCGACGATCACGGTCATCACCTGGTGTCGGGATGAGGCGTGAGGGTCTAAATAAATGTTAGCAAGGTATAAGAATAAATAAGGATGCCGACCTGCGTGTCGATGATAGAGAAGATGTATTTGTTTAACATCTCAATAAAACTGAATATGTATGTTGATTTGAGTTATGATAATAATAAGAATGTTTTCGTTTTGACTGTTGGTGTTTTGAAAAAGGATAAAAGAGGAATGTGATTAAATAGAAATACACAAAAATATTTATATTTACCACACATGATAGGTTATGGTAGGGGATGGTCGAGCTAACCTTGGGAGACCCCATGTCTCCGAAGTGCTGCCTACATAGCCCATTGCACAAAGCAAGGAGGGGCCTCAGACCGATGTAGTTCTCCCTTAGGACCAGGGAGAGGTGAATTTAGGTATGGTTAGGCAATTTGTTGGTTGGTAAAAATGTTGATATTAATATTGGTAAGGTAAGGTTGATGGTGTTGGTAATGAATTGGTGATGTTGTAAAAGGTATAAGGGAAGCGAAAGTTAGCCTACCCAAGTAGTAGGGAACCATGTCCTGATTAAGATCAACACACAATCCTAGATGCGAGGCAAAGAGGAAAGAATGCTCCGTAGGTGAAAAGAACTAAACAAACCACATAATAACGTAGAATGAGCTTGAACCCCTAGGTACCTTGCATAGACGAGAAGTCGATAGGTGAAAAGAGTTGTATAATCACAATATATCGGGTGTACGTCACGTCCCTTGAGTTGAAACAAATGGTGAGGTGAGGTGGATGGTATAGCTGAGGTACGGAGAACTTATTACAAAGTGAGTGTTCTGACGAAAGAGAACCTACCCTAAATAGACAAGTCCATGACTCAAAAGTTCTTTTGAATGAGGCTTTTATTTTATTGAATTATAGACTGATCGATGCGGGAAGTCTACAAGGGATATTGATTGTATTATTCTTGAGGTCTTCACAAAGCTGATCAATGCGAGAAGCTTCTGAGAAAAGGCTGACTGTGCATAGCTGTCCTTCGAGGGAGCAGTCTATTTATAGTAACAGCTATGATTTTAGTGCATAGCTGTCCTTCGGGGGAGCAGTCTATATATGATAGCAGCAATAGTTTGGCATATAGCTGTCCTTCGAGGGAGCAGTCTATATATAATTTAGATAGCTAGATGTTCTTTTGGCGTGAAGCATCTAGTTTGGTAGGAAGTTTGACTCAAGAAAATCCCATAAGAAGGTGTTATTTTAATACTTTGAAGTCATGGACTAGACTAAAAAGGGGAGGGCATCGCTAAGGTGAGGTGAGAATCAAACTATGTGAGCTTGATTTTTTATTATGAGGTGTAGGAAACAAAGCGTATGTAGCGGTGAATGAGCTCAAGGGACGAGCAGTAGGTAGATAAGAAGTGATGTAACACTAAATTCAACAGTAGAATGGTCGAAGATGCAAGGCATTAAGGGGTTCAGGCTCAGGTTTACCATTAAGTGAAGCTAAACGATAAGTGCCTGATCCATACGTGTGAGTGATTATGTAAGGCCCAATCCAATTGGGAGCAAATTTTCCACGTTTTCTCTTTTCTAGTTTGGTTACATGTTGATTCTCTTTGAGGACAAGATCACCAACCTTAAAGGTACGCTCCTGAAGTCGCTTATCATAAGCACGCTTGATACGTTTTTGATAGATTTGAAGGTGATCGAGAGCTGTAAGACGACGTTCGTCAAGAAGCTCCAATTGGGCTAACCGCTCTTGGCGGAAATCATCGTTGGTGAGAATATCCTGAAGAGATATCCTGAGGGAGGGTATTTGTATTTCGAGAGGCAAGACGGCCTCGGTACCATATACCAAAGAAAAAGGTGTAGCACTAGTGGAGGTACGAATGCTAGTACGATAAGCCCAAAGGGCAAAGGGAATGTGATCGTGCCAATTTCTTCCGGACTCATTGACAACTTTCATGAGGATTTTGGTTAGGGTTTTATTAGAGGATTCGGCTTGTCCATTTGCTTGTGGATAGTAGGGTGATGAGAAGCTAAGTTTGATACCAAAGTTGTCACAAAGGTCTTGCAATAACTTATTTTTGAAAGATTTTCCATTATCTGTTATCAGGCGATGAGGAACACCAAAACGACAGATAATGTGGTGGTTAATGAACTCTACAATTTTTTCTTTTTTGGTTGAAATGAGTGGAATAGCCTCCACCCATTTTGTGTAATATTCGGTTGCTGTGATAATCCATCGGTGACGTTGCGAAGAGGACGGGTGAATCTCACCAATAAGGTCTAAACCCCATTGTGAGAAAGGCCAAAGATCTCGGGCGACCTGTAGGGGGTGGCTAGGAGTATGTTGAAGGTTGGCATGTTGTTGACACATAACACAACGCTTAACATATTCGTAGCAATCGTTATTGAGAGTAGGCCAATAATAACCAAGGCGAAGGATTCGTTTGGCCACGGCAAGGCCGCTAAAATGCCCGCCACAAATACCGTCATGTACTTGTTGGATGGTATGGGTGACCTCCGCACCGGTGAGACATCGAAGGAGGATGCCATCAAAGCCACGTTTATAAAGGAGTCCCCCCATAACAACATAACGAGAAACGCGTTTAAGAAACGTGCGTTTGCCGGTACTAGTAAGGTCAGATGGGAGAACAGAGGTTGTAAGGTAGTCGTGGAATTGGTGATACCAAGTATCCTGCGAGTTAGCAGACACCGTATTTATCGTACAAACAACCGGGGCTGAATAAGATGGGGCAAAGAGTTGTTGGACCAAGACGAAAATATCAGAGTCAGTTGATGAAGCTGGAATTTGCGAGGCTAAGCAAGCCATAGTATCCGCAAATTTGTTAGTGGAGCGGGGAATGGTTTGGATAGAATAGTGAGTAAATAAGGCTAGAAGTGAATCCACGTAGTGTTTGTACTTTTGAAGTTCCTCATTTTTGCATTGGTAGATGCCCATAACTTGATTGACTACCAATTGAGAATCACCAAAAATATTGATAGATTTGATACCTAAGTGTAACGTAACTTGGAGACCCAGAACAAGGGCTTCGTATTCCGCTGTATTATTAGTGCAAGGGAAATCGAGTCGGAATGAAAGAGGCATAGGCTCGGCGTCGAGAGGAATGAGAACAACGCCGGCTCCTCCACCGCGGTGGCATTTGGATCCATCGAAGAAGAGGGTCATTGGATACGACTCCTCCTTGAGGGAAAGAGTAGCGATGAGTTCGTCGGGGAATGTAAAATTGGTAAATTGTTCCCCAGGTAAAGGGGCTTCCGCAAGTTGGTCTGCGATGGTTTGTCCTTTGATTGATTTCTGGTGGACAAACTCAAGGTCGAGGTCGGCGAGGAGCATGAGCCATCGGGCGATGCGTTGGTTTAGATGAGGTTTGGCATACATGTAATGGATGGGGTCCGTGTTGGTGATGACGAAAGTTTTGTGATTCAGAAGGTAGTGTCGGAGTTTGGTAGCCACGAATGATAGGGCTAGGCATAACTTTTCTACATGTGTATACCTAGTCTCATAGTCCACCAAAGTACGACTTATATAATAAACAGGCTTGTTCTCGATTCTCGGAGTCACGATGTGCAAGCATGGCCCCTACAGCGTGGTCAGTGGCGGAAAGGTAAAGGTAGAAAGGGCGGTCGTCCTGAGGTGGGATAAGCACGGGTGGATGCAAGAGATAAGCTTTGAGAGCTTCAAAGGCTTGGTGGCACTCTTCGCTCCATTGAAAATCAATGTCCTTTTTAAGAAGGTGATGGAAAGGTTGACATCGATCCGAGAGTTGGGAGATGAAACGTCGGATAGATTGGAGCTTACCTTGTAAACTACGCAATTGTTTGAGATTGGTAGGTGGGGGCATTTCTAGGATAGCTTTGACTTTAGATGGGTCGACCTCGATGCCACGCAAAGAGACGATAAAGCCAAGAAGTTTCCCCGAAAGGACACCAAAGACACATTTCTTTGGTTGAAGACGGACAGAATATTGTAACAGGTGATCAAAGATAATGGTTAAAACATCGAGATGTTCACTACGATGTTTAGATTTGCCAAGAAGATCGTCGACGTAATCTTCAAGGATAGTGTGCATAATGTCATGAAAAATGTAGGTCATAGCCCGCTGATAGGTTGCACCAGCATTCTTAAGGCCAAATGGCATAACACGGTAACAGAAGGTTCCCCAAGGAGTTATGAAGGTAGTTTTATGTTGATCGGCAGGGGCAACCAAAATTTGGTTATATCCCGAGAAGCCATCCATGAGAGAGAGCATCTCATGGCCTGTAGTGAGATCTACAAGTTGGTCAATGCTAGGCAGGGGGAAGTCATCCTTAGGGCAAGCGAGGTTAAGATCCCAGAAATCCGTGCATATCCGAAGTCCCCCCGTCGCTTTAGTGACAGGTACGATGTTAGAAATCCATTGAGGATAGTCAATAGGCAGAATGAAGGAAACAGAAAGGAGTCGTTGAAGCTCCTCTTTGACCAAGAGAGCAATGCGTGGATGCATTTTTCTCAATTTCTGTTTAATTGGCTTGGAATCGGGTTTTAGTGTAATGTTATGGACAGCAATGTCAGGATCAATTCCTGGCATGTCAGCGTAGGACCAAGCGAAGGCTTGGTTGCGAGCACGGAGAAAGGTAGTAAAGGTGACTTGTTCTGATGCGTTAAGGGATTGTCCGATCTTCACAATGTGAGGATCCTCCTCCATGTGGATGTTGATTTCTATAGTAGATTCGTTCAGCATGGTTTGAGTTTTAGATGGTAAGGCGCGTTGAATATAAGAGTCATCCGCGCCAAGGTAAGTGAGGATGGAGTCATCATCCTGGCACTCAACAACATTAATTGAAGGTGAGTCCTCTTCAATCATGTCTGGATATAGAAGGGGAATAGAAGAGGGGTCCTCATTATCGCGTTGATAAGTGAGAGGACCTAGGAAGATAGCATTTATGAAAAAAAAAGTTAGGAGGGATAGATTCGGGATCTATCGACTCTGTGGGTGACGAAGGCAAAATGGGTGATGATGGTTCGGTAGGGGTGACGTCGTTGTCTTCTAGAAGACAACTGACACGAGGTTCCTTCGGTGTAAGTGTTCCCGGAAATCCGAGACCACTACGATCATTGTGCTTGCGTGTAGTGATGGGGATGAGCGTATGTCGGCCTTGTTCATAAAGACCAAAACCAAAGCCTTTCCAAGCACAGCGAGTCAAGAAGGTGAGGGCGAAACGACGGTTTGTCAGGTACTGAAAATCGGATTGGAAAGGAATCACACCAAGAGGAGGCTCAGGGGCAACGGAAGATGTGTCGACACCCCCATATGTTAGGTTAGTGCGGCAGTGAGGTGGTCCGTAGGGGATTACTTCCCCCACACGACGATCATAGGTAGGATGTGCATGTACTTGTCCGTACTCCTGTGGGGTATGGAAAGAACTAACGTTATATAGGCGATACTCCCCCAGCGTAAGGCGTTGAAAAACATCTACTAAGGGGTCTGCGGTTGGGATATTAGCTGCGGGAAGGGAAGTGGTTTTTGCGACGGTGGTTTCATCAGTTGAAGGTGTAGGTGCGGTTGAGGTGGATGGTTGAGGTACATTTGAAGAGGATGGTTGGGTTGAATGAATGGGTGTCTTGATTGGTACAAGCACATCATTAGGGTGGTATAACATATTGCAGGTTTTAAAGGGGGGAGGATCAGCTTTTACGGTGTAGGACTTCCCCTCGTACTCAAATTTTATGCATCTATGTAATGTTGAGGGAACGCATCCCATAGCCCGGATCCAAGGGCGACCTAGCAATATGTTATATTGGAACTCTCCTTCAAGGACATAGAAGAGTTCGGGTAAAGTACGTGGTCCTACCCGAATGTTGAGGATCACGGTGCCTAAGGTAGAGGTAATAGCGTCATTGAATGACCGCAACATGATGGGATTGGCACACATGTAGCTAGAAGGGATATTCATTTGTTGGAAGGCTTTTGAAGAGATGATGTTTAGGCTAGCGCCCCCGTCAATCATAACACGACGTACCCGAATGTCCCGGACGTAAGCTGAGATGAAAAGGGCAGGGTCAGGATCTTCTGTACCAAAGTCAACAATTTCATCTTCAGAGAAACTGACTGCCGCAGCTTGTTGTACAGAGACAGAAGTGGTTGGGGCAGTGGGTTGTTTGGTGAGAGAAGCAACGTGATTGGGTGTTAGAATGGAGGCAACAGGCAGGGTTTCATTAGGTAAGACCTCGATCCCTTGAAGAATTTCAACGAGAGCTTGTCGATGAGATTCAGAAGTCTGAATGAGATCATATAGTGTCATTTTTACGGGTGATTGGTGAAGCTGTTTGATCATGGCTCGATGGGCAACTCCATTAGAGACGGGGTAAGCGGGTCCACGAATAACCACTTTGGGTGGTGGTGCAATCGGGATGCTGGATGGAGAAAGAGAGGACGCATGTGTGCTTTCTTTCACTTTCTCGTTGTTTTTCTGCGCTCGAGTAGCAACACTAATCATATTAATCTCGTAGACCTGAGATGAGGAAGATGGTTGGGATAAATCATGGTCTTCAAGAGGTGGGGTTGTAATAATGATAGATCTTGGTGAGGCGGGGACAGATGGTATAGTAGAGGGAATTGAAGCTAAAGGTCTCTCCCTTCGTAAGTTGTCTTTCTTAACCTTTCTATCTGGGAGAGGTGACTGACGAAGGATGGTTTTTAAAGCTTTGCATCCCTCCACATCATGTCCGGGTGTGCGGTGATAAGCGCAGATTTTAGACTCATCATAACCTATAGGCCGAGGTTTAGACAGGTCATAAGGTCTGAGTGGGGGTAGGGAAATGGTCGCATTCTCCACCAACATAGCAAGGATTTTGGCGTAAGATCCTTTGAGTGGGTCAAAATCAGAGGAGGATGAGGGTATTGGTTGTGCGGGTTTTGGTAATGTTTGGGTGGTTGGTTCGTACAGGGTGGTGGTTTAGCCGAGGGGTGTTGACACATGGTTTTCACTAAATGTGGTTTCTTTGGCGCAGAAGCTATATTCAGCTGGTTAGATGATGAGGCTACAGATGACGTGGTAGCGGGAAACAACCACGGAGAAAGGGGAGTGACAGAAAATAAATCCTTTGATGATGGAGTTCGTTTAGGGTTGATGGGTGGACAGGATACGTGGGGTGACAATGTTGATATACCCTTTGATCTCTGTATAGGTGCAGAAGGCGTAGGTCGTTTTGAAGAAAACGCAGGAGGTATGATATATTGATGCAAGGTGGCGGGATGAGGTCCCAATATGGAAGGTAGGTGTGACGATGATGGTTTTGATTGTGATAGAGGCACGGATTGAGTTTGTCTCCTAGGTGGCGGGGCGGCTTTATTTTTGGATAAATCGAGTCGCTTAGGCGGGTGCGTTAGACTGGGCATTGGTGAGGTCCCAAGTGTAGGGGAAGATTTGGTTAGGTTAATAGAGGTGGATGGGCTACTTGGTATAGATACGGGGGGTGAGAATGAGGACATAGGCATTTTGAGTTTCTGTAAACACTTAGGGTATATGGTAGAGGTGTCCGGATCGGTCATCTTCATTTGAGTAGAATAGGGGGTACTCAAACGTTCCCATAGGATTCGTCTATCTTCTGGAGAATGACAGTCTTCAGGTGTGAATTGGAATTTTTGTACGGAAGAAAGGTGGGTTGTGATTCCAGTCCACTGTGGGTGTGATACAGGGGGTAGATGAGGTACTGTATCAATAGATATTAAGAGGTCGACCGGTTGTTGAAAAGATTTAGGCGATGAAGGACTAATAGGCAGGAGGGCATGTTTGAGAGGGTCTGTTATGGTTAAAGAATTTGGTGATGTTGGTGCAAGAGATTTCTCATCTAAGGATGTCAAAAGGAGTGGCGAGCCTTCCTCTTGTGCAGCAAGAGTGGTAGAAGGGGACGTTTGGGAAATAGATAAATTAGATAACATCCGTTCGCAGTCTTGTAGGGATGTGGTGTAAGCAGACTCATCGATGAGAAGAGAAGTCTGGGCAGTTAACTCTTTTATGGGTAAAGGAATGATTTCACTTTGGCTTGATGGTGGTGAAGGAGGTTCGGACTCCTGCGTTAGTGGAGAGGCTTGATTCAAAATTTTCTCGATAGAGGCTTTTGGCTGGGAGTCGAAGACTGCATGGATCTCATGAACACTCTCCTCGGCTAAGATATCCTGGTTTACGTTACTGTTGGACGAGTGATTTGGGAATGGTTTGTTGAAGATTTTCAAATTTTGGTTGGCAGGGGCATTAGGATTATCGAGGGTTATATCCCCTGCGTCAACCATTTCCTGCACTATGTTTTTCAACATCTTGCAGTTTTCATGACTATGTCCTTTTACGCGGTGAAAGTTACAGAAGTCATTTTCTTTGTACCAGGAAGGTATAGCGCGGGTGGAGTCAAACCCAGAGTGAGGTTTAACAGGAGGCAAGGTGATAGCTCCGGCTTTGAGTAGTTTTTCCAAGATGACACCATAAGTTTCTCCCAAGGGAGTGTAATTGATGGGCTCTGCTTTGTACTTATAGGTGGTTTTTGGTGGGGTATTAGACGGTGCTTGAGATTTGACCATCACCGCGTGGACAGCTCCTTTTGATTTAGAAGAAGTGGATGTGTGAGGAGTGGTGGTGTTTGGTTTATTGGTAGAATCTGGAGTTCGGAAATTGGGGTTTTTGTTGCACAACCGCAATTTCTCTTCTTCTAAGGCTCGAATTTCTAGCTTCCGAGCCATGGTAAAGGCCTCATCAAATGTGTGGAAAGTTTGAATTTGAAGAGTAGGAGAAATGTGCTTAGCACATGCCCGCGTAAAAAGTTCAATAAGTTCAGCCTGAGGCAAGGCATATGTAAGTTGGTTAATAAGGCCACGCCATCGTCCAACGAAATCTGTGATAGATTCGTCTTCGAATTGTCGGATGGCATAAAGGTAAGTGATAGATACTTTCTTGGCAATGTTAATGGAGAAATGATCCAAGAAAGATTGGGCTAGTTGGTTAAAAGAGAAGATTGAGTGTTGGGTTAAAGCACTGTACCACTCCAAGGCGGGTCCTGATAAGGACATGGGAAAAGTGCGGAGTAACAAGGCATCATCATGAGCAATCAAATAACAAGCATGTCTAAATGATCACAAGTGTTGTTGAGGATCCTCTTTACTATTAAAACGAGTAAATTTTGGCAATTCCCATTGAGGAGGATACGAATGAAGGGGGACAGAAGGGTGAATAGGCTCCCGACAAACTTGTTCGTATGTCAAGGCGCTACGACTTCCTGAAACAGAGGCCTCCAGATTTTGCATTTTGTCCATCATTTGTTTGATGAAATCCGTGGTTGGATGAGATGATGGTGCGGTTGTGGTAAATGGAGGCAAATTGGGCCAAGGGCCTCTGCTGGACAATGGTGGGGTTAAGTGTTGATAAGGTATGGAGGATGAATATGTTGAGGCGACCGAATAGGGATGTCCCATATAAGATGTTGAGGTCACTGGATACGTGTATGGGAATGAAAAGGTAGGCGGAGCTTGAGAAGGAAAGCTAGTGTGGATAGGTGGCAGAGAGCAAGTCATGAACGGAGCAGTCTGCAAGAGAGATGAGGTAGGGGCAGTCGGCGGTAATGATATGTGGGGTCCAAGATTAACCAACAGGAAAGCCAATCTGAGTCGTATGAACCTCTGAAGCCGTCGGATTGGGAGACGGGGCTAAAGATGCAGGAAGCAAGGTGGTGTTATCAGGCGGAGTGGGAGCTAAATGAGCAGCTATACTAATAGGCATACCAACAAGGAGCTGACCATCAGGCGTACGGTCAGGGGTATGAGACAAATAGTATTGTACAGCGCTAGGATTAGCATCCAGAAACTTGGCAAAGTCCTTATCTCCTACAGGAATTTTGGGGATCTCACTGGTGTCCGTAGGGTTTCCTATAGAATGTGAAGGGGGTGATTCAGGCAAAGGCACAGAGCAGGCATGTGAAACCATGGCGGTGGCTTGCTTCCAAGTGATAACAACCATGGACAAGAGCACACAGTAAGGTTTCAATCTATCAGAAATAGAAACAAGCTCAGAATGGTGAAATTGGCAGGTTGCTGGTTTGTCAGGGGCTATGGAAAAGACAGTAACCGATATCGGTCTGATAACTGATGTCGGTCACAGAATAGCTGATGTCGGTCAGCTAACCGATGCCGGTGTAAGAAGTCTGGGACAACAAGATATAAAAGGCTGCTAATTTGATTTTTAACAACGTTTAATACACTATATTCTGAGGTGATCACAAGAAACAGAGAAAACAGAACTGAAAACAAGCAAGATGCACACGCAAATCCAGAGACTAACCCTAGGGTTAATTTTAATTATCGTGGGCTTATGCCTTTAGACGTAGAATGATGTCAGAATCCTAAAAAAAAGACTTAGGGGAAATGTCAAGTTTGTTTTGGCTTATAAGGTTACCTCAATCGGGCGGAGGAATACCGCGGAAAAGGGGGGATGTTTGAGCTGTTGTGTTAATTGTGAAGTGATTCAGTATGTGTTGTGTAGTGAAAGTAAGATTAATTTCTTGTCAATACCGTGGATATCACCCCCACATGTACGACCTGTTACTTAATCTATGTTCGCTAGAATTGAAAACAGCAAGCAGTAATGCAATGCACGTGTTTTAAACCCAAATCGAAAATGATATTCGATGAAGCAAAAGAGATGACTTTCACTAATGTAAGATGGCTTGCCAAAATGTTTCGCTCGGAATGTTTCAGCTTTTGGGAATAGAGTTGCTTCTATCCTTTCATTCCTTTTAGAAACAAATAAGGTTAGGGCTAGGAGGAATACCTGTTGAACGTCGAGATGGTGTGCGCATACCGTAGAGAAAGATCAGGTTGACTGTGAAGAACTCCTTTTTGTCTTGGAAGGACTACCTGCAAATAAGAACACAAGACCACAAGATTTTGATTAGACAATAAATGAGGGAACTGCCTTGGGCCCAGGAAATATAAAACTTCCTTTCGAAGGTGGTCAGTTCCCCTGCTAATATGAATTAACACAAAAGACTGTAAAATATCAATTAAATTGCTTCGTTGAGACGGGTAGGGGAAAGGCTGATTTCTGGTTTTGAGTCACAATAACCGATACCGGTTGCTGATAACCGATATCGGTATGGTCTAGGATCTGTAGGTTGGTTGTTTTGTGGGGTGCTTGTGTTGTAGGGTAATAGTGTTGTTGGTAAGGCTGATATATGAGTGATATTAGGTAATGAGATGGTGAGAGGTAAATGAATGATAGCTAGATGCAATGACACGTTGGGTAGTGGATCTAGGAATGGATTTATGGGGACTGTGATTCAAAAAGTCTAAGAAACGTTATTAAAGAGGACATGCAAGGTGTAACTTACTGGTTATTGACGAAGATGCAGGTCCATGAACTCTGATGACAAAGGCAGAACTCAAGTGGGATGGCTTGACACATAGAAGATTAGAGATCTCCCTCCCGATGATCAGCTGAGTATCATAGGCTTCTGGCTATTCCGTTGCAATCTTGGGCTTGATCTCCTTTTGCTGCAACTCTCCTTGTCTCTTCACTCGTCTCTGCTCGGCCAAGTGAAGATCCGAATGCTCTTGATCGCTCCCAATGATCTCTGTTGATTCAAAAATCCTTCGACCCTTGTTTTTGGTTTGGGGAGCCCATTTACAGGGAGCCGATGGTGGTTACGTAACCGACGGCGGGTCGAGTAGGAACCGGTATCAGTTAGGAAAAAGTAGGCTATTTTTAGTAAAATCGCCCACTTTCCTTGCTTTTCTCTCGAGAGATTAGTTGCAGGATTGGTCAAGTGACTAGAAGGTCGGTTTTGGGTGCGAGAAAGGGGTCATTAGTCATGGGTGTAGGTGTGGACCAAGTTATAGGTCTTAATTAGGTTAGTTTAGGGTTAGGACTAGGTCATGATGAGGTGGCAAAATGAGGTGGCAGGTAAGGTGATGTGGATTTATCAATTACAAGGTAATTAATAAATAATTGTGTAAGGTTTAGGTGATGAGGTTAGGTTGCGATTTGAGATACGGGGCACGGGGGGTCGTAAGACACAAATTTGGTGTCTACAGGGAGTTATGTGAGAGATTGTTGGGTTTGGGAGTGATTATAGGAGAGATATGTGAGGATATTATGGGATTAAAGATTGGTGTTGAATCCATGTTTTAAGGAGTTCATTCGCCTATATATTGTAAGCTCTGCCATCATGTGATTGGTCAATTTTTAATCTATAAATTATTTTCACTATTTTATTTGTCTCTGGATTTTTCCCTATTTTGATGTGCTAAACTCAAATTGTTGTTGCTAAAATTTAACATCAAATATGGTGTTTTGTTATCATTTGGTATCAGACCAGGTTTCCTTCTACAAGTGAAGAAGAAGAAGAAGAAGGTTAAAGGAATTCTGTAAGAAAATTTCTAGCAGACACGTTACAGTAAAAAGAACGTAGTTTACTCATATGACATCTGATTGATGTATCATTTTTTTGTAGAGAGATAAGAATAAGACAAACAATATTGTAGTTTACAAAAGATTCAGATTCGTATTGTATCTATGCATAAATTAAGTGTAAGTTGAGTGAAATTTGTTGTTGTTTTTAAAAAAATGTTTGACAAATTGAATGTATCTAAAAAACTTAGATTCAAAATATTACGAAATTAGTTGGGTTTGGTTAGTTAATTTCTGGAAAACTTCTGTTACAATTTTACAAAAACTTAGTTTCTAGCTTAAGAGAAACGTGGAAATAAAAACAGGGATCTGAAAAAAAAAGAATGGTGTGTAATACATTTATGTAATTTTTTAATTGGACACATTTTTGCTTGCACGCGACATCCATAGTCAGGGGGTGCATTATCGGTTGAATCCAACACTCAAAAAATTGGGTAATGAGCCTAAAAGCTACATTTTCTAACTAAGTAGCATCACGATGGAGGAAAGAGGCAACAAAGGATGGAGGTTAATAAGTGACCTCTCGCCAAACACAAGCTAAGGGGCCACACAATGAATTTGTGGCATTGCTTTTTTTGTGTGTTTAATTTTGATTGTGTATTGTAATAAAAATAGATGATTTATTCCTATTCGATCTTGTAATAATTGAGCTCCTGCGTGAGAGATATTTCTTATATTTTCCCTTGAATGTAAAAATGGGAGTGGAGAAACATGTACGTTGCTATGAAATTGGTTGGTGGTCCACTAGAAAACCAATTTAAGAGTTTGTGAATCTCTTAGAAAATCACATATAGAGTGGTTAATGGTTCCACTAGAAAACTTGTTGGAGTTGATGGTACTCTTTGAAAACGATCGTATTGTAGAACATGAGTAGGTACTAGAAAGAACTCACCCATTTTCACACTAAGGGGGTGAATGTTAGGAAATTAGTGCTCACATTATTGTTTGTAATAGTTAAATGTAATATTCATATATTACATTAATAAGTTAGTGTGTTAGTATGATATTAATATTGATATATTAATATCATATTTGTGTGAGAAAAATAAAAGTTTGTAATATTATTAATATGAGTTATTAATCAATTCATTATTAATAATATCTGATAATGTGTATTAATAATATAGGATAAACAACTCACGTAGCTATTTAGGAGTGATTATAGGAGAGATGTGCTAGGATATTATAGGATTAAATATTGGAGTTGAATCCTTTCTTTAAGGAGTTCATTCTCCTATGTATTATAAAATCTCTCATCATGTAATTGCTCAAGTTTTAATCTATCAATTATTTTCACTATTTAATTTGTCTCTGGATTTTTCCCTATTTTCATGTGCTAATCTCAAATTGTTATTGCTAAATTTTATCATCAAATATGGATTTTTGTTATCAAACTATGCTTCCTAAAAATAAAATAAAATAATAGAGATAATATGTATTAAAAATAGATATTCAATTTTTTTGTATAAATAATCCCTTTCATGTAAGGCTATCGAAATACAATTCTGCATCTACATCAAAAAAATGATCAAACCCCTATGTGTGGGAGGTTCTAAGGTATAAATTTTAGATTTATTGTTGTGCAACTTAAACTTTGCATAGTTTGTTTTTTTACGGAAAGTCTTTTAGACTTTCCTCCTTGTTGATGACTCCAAAAATGACATTGGATCCAAGTCATTCAATCTACTTAGGAACTATTCTATATCTTTAAGTAGAACCACCATCTATGGCTTATCCCATTTATATGGGATTATAATTTAGACATGATGCACTAAAACATCCATTCCACCCCTCCACCCCCTCTAGCATTATCCCCCTCTCCCCACTCCCACTATTTGATGACATTTTAATTTTTTAATGAAAACTAAAACTCCACCTGTAACTTGGATCAAACATATCCCCAAAGTATATTTTAAACCAATTTTTTACCACCACTTATCAAGTGATATCATTGCATGATTATGTAAATAGACAAGCCCTTAAGGTGAACATATCTAATGGATGGAAAAAATCAATATCATCACAAAAAGGATGGGATGATAATTAAGTTATAACATAATTACAAATAAAATATGCCTCATTTTCATAATATCCAATGTGAAAATTCATCACATTATTGTAACATTGCACAAAACATATTTCAAAATGTGATGTTTAGGTTATAGAAAACCATTTTATACTTTTTTCAAGAATATGGATTAACCCATAACATCAATTGATAGATATTTCGTCAAACAAATATATAAATAAAACAAAAATGATAATCATTAAAAAAATTATAAAATATACAACAATCATTTTATGACTATCACACACGTTATATAATAGTTTTTCCAACTCCTTAGGTTTTCTTATGTGACTCATCATCACTCGATATGGTTTTAACAACATAAAACAATACTCCCTCTTCAAATACAAGCTAAGAAGTAATGCATATAGACATTTATGAATCAATAAAATATCAAAACACATTCACGTCTTGCACCTCACAAATAAAATCAATACATAAATATGGCTGCAATGCTAATCATCCATGTACATCCATCTATGTTTGTGTTGGTTCTCATTTTTACCTTGTTGTGAAACATTGTCTACAATGTCTCTAATACTTTCTTCTTAAAGATATCATCTGTTTAAGTATCTACTCCTAGGAAAACAATGCATATTCTCCTATTGCAAATATCATAAAAATAACCAAATGAGTAGGTACTAGAAAGAACTCACCCATTTTCACACCAAGGGGGTGAATGTTAGGAAATTAGTGCTCACATTATTGTTTGTAATAGTTAAATGTAATATTCATATATTACATTAATAAGTTAGTGTGTTAGTATGATATTAATATTGATATATTAATATCATATTTGTGTGAGAAAAATAAAAGTTTGTAATATTATTAATATGAGTTATTAATCAATTCATTATTAATAATATATGATAATGTGTATTGATAATATAGGATAAACAACTCACATAGCTATTTGGGAGTGATTATAGGAGAGATGTGCTAGGATATTATAGGATTAAAGATTGGAGTTGAATCCTTTTTTTAAGGAGTTCATTCTCCTATGTATTGTAAACTCTCTCATCATGTAATTGCTCAAGTTTTAATCTATCAATTATTTTCACTATTTAATTTGTCTCTAGATTTTTCCCTATTTTCATGTGCTAATCTCAAATTGTTGTTGCTAAATTTATCATCAAATATGGATTTTTGTTATCAAACTATGCTTCCTAAAAATAAAATAAAATAATAGAGATAATATGTATTAAAAATAGATATTCAATTTTTTTGTATAAATAATCCCTTTCATGTAAGACTATCGAAACACAATTCTACATCTGCATCAAACAAATGATCAACCCCCTATGTGTAGGAGGTTCTAAGGTATAAATTTTAGGTTTATTCTTGTGCAACTTGAACTTTGCATAATTTTTTTTTTTACGGAAAGTCTTTTAGACTTTCCTCCTTGTTGATGACTCCAAAAATGACATTGGATCCAAGCCATTCAGTCTACTTAGGAACTATTCTATATCTTTAAGTAGAACCACCATCTATGGCTTATCCCATTTATATGGGATTATAATTTAGACATGATGCACTAAAACATCCATTCCACCCCTCCACCCCCTCTAGCATTATCCCCCTCTCCCCACTCCCACTATGTGATGACATTTTAATTTTTTAATGAAAACTAAAACTCCACCTGTAACTTGGATCAAACATATCCCCAAAGTATATTTTAAACCAATTTTTTACCACCACTTATCAAGTGATATCATTGCATGATTATGTAACTAGACAAGCCCTTAAGGTGAACATATCTAATGGATGGAAAAAATCAATATCATCACAAAAAGGATGTGATGATAATTAAGTTATAACATAATTACAAATAAAATATGCCTCATTTTCATAATATCCAATGTGAAAATTCATCACATTATTGTAACATTGCACAAAACATATTTCAAAATGTGATGTTTAGGTTATAGAAAACAATTTTATACTTTTTTCAAGAATATGAATTAACCCATAACATCAATTGATAGATATTTCGTCAAAAAAATATATAAATAAATAAAAAATGATAATCATTAAAAAAATTATAAAATATACAACAATCATTTTATGACTATCACACACATTATATAATAGTTTTTCCCACTCCTTAGGTTTTCTTATGTGACTCATCATCACTCGATATGGTTTTAACAACATAAAACAATACTCCCTCTTCAAATACAAGCTAAGAAGTAATGCATATAGACATTTATGAATCAATAAAATATCAAAACACATTCACGTCTTGCACCTCACAAATAAAATCAATACATAAATATGGCTGCAATGCTAATCATCCATGTACATCCATCTATGTTTGTGTTGGTTCTCATTTTTACCTTGTTGTGAAACATTGTCTACAGTGTCTCTAATACTTGCTTCTTAAAGATATCATCTATTTAAGTATCTACTCCTAGGAAAACAGTGCATATTCTCCTATTGCAAATATCATAAAAATAACCAAATGATTAGGCATTGATTATCATGTGTTTGAAATTAAGATCTAAATATTATCAAAATTCTTAATTTATTTAATTTAAAAAAATCTTTAAATTTTCTTGTTAAATATTATATATTTACTATTTAAAACTTTTTTCTGTAGTTAAAAATGAGAATAAGAACATAGAACTTAACATGAACATAAATCTATTAACTAAGAAGGATACCTATGATAACAAGATCAAAGTTCCCTTGATCAAGGGATCAAATTTACAATAGATTAAAGATTAATAAATCATAGACATCCTAGAGACTCTTTCTCCTTTATTACCCGATGTAGAGAATGAGTCCCATTCTCCTTTTTGTAAGAGAGTCGGAGGATTTTAACCAGATAACTTAAAATTGTGAACCGGAAACCTAGGACACTAAAATATTCCCATTAAGGATAGTGGAGGATAGAAATGATGAGTACATGCCACTCATCTTAATGCCTTTAGAAAGTATGGAGGTCCATCATGCTTCAATGTGACATAAAGTATGTCACTGCCAAGACTTTATTTTATTCCTAAGAACCACTAAGACAGATGTCATCAAATCTGCCATGAAATATTTTTACTTTATAAGATTTATAAGGACTATAATGGACCCTTGGACTATTATCATCATGGGATAAGCCGGATGATTCCTATATTTCAGCAAAGTAAAGGTCCTATTGGCGAGAAAAATTTTTGAGGAAAAATTGGTGGTTATCTTGCCAACTCTTTGGAAGTCTAAGTAACTATACTTAACTGGTGCATACTGTCATACGTGTATGCATGAGTAAAAAGTGAGTTTTTTAATCCTAGTGGCCTTTCAGCCTGGGATCCAAGAGGGGCACTCCACTGACGCTATGTAAAATTTTTACAGGTATCAGCAAGGGATGAATTTTCTATGAAGGAGAGAAAGGCGAGTGAGAATATTTAGAAAGAAGAAACTAATGTTGCAAGTAGAAAATCAGAGACTTGCGCACACTAGCAAGAAGTTTCAAAACATGCACTTGTATTTTAGAAGAAAACAAATTTGAAAAACAACAATAAGACCAAATAGAGCTTAATGAACACAAAGTACCAATAAACTCAATCAAAGAGGAAAAAATTCCTTCTTCCTTTATTGAGGCTCAAGAAGAATTTGTACATAGTATGGGAAGTAGAAGACATTTTTTAGTGGGAGAAATGGAAGAAAATTTCTATCTCTTGCTCTCTTCACAAGGATATCTCTCTCATGAACTCACAACAAACAACTCCAACATCTAAGAATTTTTAGAAGAAAAAATTCAGAAGAAGTTCAAATGAGGAGCTTGCTACAATTTATAGAAGAAGAGGAAACTCTTCATCTTCTCGGTGAATTTTCAAATACCTTAATATGACTTAAGACTATTCATATTCCACTTTAAATATTTAAGCCCCTTTTATAACAGCAAGGTGATTTAAAGTTACATTATATTTCTAAAGTCACTTAAGTCCTATTAAAAAGTGCAACCCTCAATGCAAAAAAAAACATTGCAGAGAGAGATTATTGTATGAGAAGAGAAGAGAGAGAGAAAGAAGAAGAGGAGGAAGAAGAAGAAGAATCATGTTGAAGAATGAGTTGTTGTGGTGGACTTGGCTCTGATTTCTAGCTTCTCTCCACTCTGTGATCATGAGAAGGATTATATCTTTCGAAGCTCTTGTTTGAAACAAGCTACTACTGGTTCTACTTTGTTGGCATGAGGAATGTGAATACAGCTCAAGGTTTCAGTCCATCCATCAGTCACACTGTTGATGTCCTTGCACTTCCCAAACCATGATGAATCCTTTTCTACGATAATTGCAATGGATGCTCAGATCTTTGAGAAGAATTTGAGAGTATCCTTAGTGAAGGAAAATGGGTTTCCCACCCCTTTCTTGACATATTATTTGAAAGGGATAATTAAATCATCAACAGTTGTATGTTCACTCATTGCAGGTACTCTTAGTTTCTTAACTTTCTAATTTATTATCTGACATCTTGTATGCTTGTTCTTCTTTCTCCTCTAGCTCTATGAAGGCCCGATTGATTGCTTCAAATTTGATTTCCAAGGCCCTCGCCCATACATGTGTCAAGTCATCTGTAGGATTTTCAAAGACATTTTTTTTTAATCAACTCCTGGCAATGGGTGTTGCTCATCTGACTCACTACTGATCCCAGAGGTTCCCAATAATCTCTTTCTTTCCCCACATCTTCTTTGAGTGCTCACATTCTTTTTTCCATGGCACACATGTACATAAAGAGCTTGACTACCTTTTGGAGCATTGGATTCCTTTTTTGGAGATTGAGTCAATCCATTCATTATTCACTCACTCCTACATCGCGAGTTCCTACATTCTTTTGATGGATTCTGGATCAAATCTACTGATGGGTTCCACTTTCTTGATAGGAAGTGTTGTAGTGTTTGGCTCCACCATGTGTTGCACATAAGCTAAAAGAGTTTATACTTGTTCTTATAGTACCTCAATCTTCTCTTTATGTTCTTTGTTCCTTGCCACATTATGAGAAAAATATTGTTGATATATCTAAAAGTCTCCCTCATGAGTAGATGGTCCCAATTGGATTGTTCTCATCTCGTATTCGGCTAGTGTCATCTCATCCAATGGCTTGATTACTTTTGGCCAGCTACTTTGATGTATTGATTTCCAGTCTCCCCATGTTAGAATCATGATGTTGTATGTGTAATATTTCTTGACCTTTTTCCTTTATCTAATGAGATAATCATTGATAGATCAGGGCCTGCTACTTGTTGCTCAGTGTGAGTGTCATGGGTGACCATTTCTCGCATCTACGTAAACATCTTGTCAGATTCAGGCTCAATGATGGGTACGCCAACCATTATTTATTCTGAAGGATGGGGTAAGTTATTAATGAGAGGGGATTTGGTGTCAACAAGAGGTGAGACCTCTTGCTATGGTTCGAAGACTAGATCATGAACCATATATTCATCATTCACTTGTTCATTTGCTATTGGATTTTATGTTTGTATCACTAAGATCATGCCTTCCTCCTACGACAATGCTAGTAAATGTTCTCATTCCCTAAATTTCTTGGGTGTCTTCTCGCGGGGTGAAACTTCTGATTCCATGGCCTTCCTTTTTGAGCTCGCTCCAAAGTGTTTAGAGCTAGAAGTCACCTCTACTACTTTTGAAGATGAATAATGTGAAGCTTCCTTCTGGGTTGGATAAACTCCTCATGACTGAATGACCATAGTCTCATTCTTCTGAAAACAGTTCCTTGTTTTACTCACAACCTTTTCAGTCCGCTCCAATATATCTCCTAAGTCATGAACATTCCAGTTTATTTGGGGCATTGGGGAAATTTTGACTACTCTGTACTCATGATTGTACATCTTTGTACAATCATCATGCAAGATGTCTTCCTACCAAGAGAGCTTGAATTTCCTCATCTCAAATATTGTCATCCTCATGTGGTCCTTTTCACGTACTTTGAACTTGTCAATAATGCTTGCCAAATAATCCTCGACTTGTGGCTCATGTTGTAATTTCGGGACATAGAATGATTCGGGATCTTCTCAGATGTCAAAGTTGAGCTTGGCCATATAGGAATGCAAAGTTAAGTGTCTGAAAGTGGCCTCTAGGTGAGATGTGTCATTTGAGATTTTGCATGTGAAATTCCTTAGAGATATAGGGAATGAAATTAGTTTCTTTCTCCTACTCCTGAGCTTGTAATTTACCTAAGTGATCTACCTAAAGAGTTCAAACAATATAATCTGGTTAGGAGCTTGGTCGAAGCTAGTGACTCATATATAGGATAATGTTGAGAATTATATGAAGTATGATCTGTCTTCCTTAATTAGGGATGCCACTTTTGGAGACATCCTAGCTTTAAGATCCCCTGCTAAGCTTTGGACCATGTACATGGTGAATGCATCATTCATGCAGGTGAAATGACTATTTCTCTCCTCCATTACCAACTAGGGAAGTTTCTAAATTGTAGCTACCTTAGAAGCAATGTTCTCCATGAGAGCCAATCCCTTGAATGATATCGAGCTTGCAAGGAGATAAAATACGTAAGAAGTCATGTGGAATATCTTTGTCATGGGCACTTAGAGCAGTTGCAGATGGAGATTGTCACTGATGATTTTTCCCCAATCAATTCTCTGCTTCCCTTCTATCAATGTCAGGTTGAAAAGGCTTATCTAGTACTAGAAATATTTTGTGCTTTCTTTGCCCATAACTCTATTGAGGATAGTGATGAAATCAAAATAACTTTCTCAGAAATCACACCTTGGTAGATTCTTAGGCATCCTGGAAGGATTTCTTCCCATTTTCAACCATGAGTCGAGCACTACTCCTTGGACATATGAATCCATTATTTCCCAATCATGCACAAATCCTTCCTTTGAGATGACAACCATGTTAGGGGATGTTGGTATCTGTAGAGACATTGAAATGGTCCTAGGGATGATGATTCCTATTGTTGTACCATTGTCATCTTGGATGGTTCGTGTCTTGGGATCGTAGTGGAAACAGTAGGCTAGGACTAGTTCGAGAATCTACACAAAAACTGGGTGTCCTACAGCAGAGAACAAGCCACTTGTGAATATTTGGTCTTCAATCCTCCTTCGGTCCTTTGAGGCCATGTAATTCTTAAGGTCATTCAGGTCCATGTACAAGACACCGCTCTCTTCCACATAGAACTCGCAGGTGAACGGATGTGTCAGCTTCTGACCCATCCACTTAGGCTTCATGTCTCCCTTAGAAAAAAACAACTTACTATTTTTAGTAAGTGTGAAAAATCAAATCCCTGTAACTTCTACTCAGTATCGTGACCTTGATTCCTCTTTCTCCCTATGTTCCTCATTACTTCTGGATCAACTTTATATTTTTAGAAGGTTCTCGTGGGCCCACTTTCTATTTTTAGTAAGTGCGAGAAATGCCCATTCTGGTGAATTCTAAATTGTAGTGCACCTCCAATGTCTTCACCTCCTTCACAAGTCCTTGTGTTGATGGCTTTCTGAAAATAGCTGTCCTTGTGTAGTAGACCTGTTATTTTTAGAAAGTTTTCTTTTGGAGGTCGGATTGACATGCAATGAAGTTTTTTGATATGTTTTTTTCCGAATATCATCCCTTTGAAATTTTGGGCCTGCCCGCTTAATAGTCGAGGATATTTTAAAGTTTCAATTTTTAGACTTGGTAGTGCTTCTGGATGTGGCAGCCATTAATGGACCTCAAAATTGCAAGTGTAGTTTTCTCCTTGTTGTATGAAGAAAATTATATTTTTGATGTGGGTTTTTTCTTTTGGTCCTTCATATGTGATCTTACTTCAATCCAACAACTGGTTTAACGGGAAATCTCACTTCTTTCTTCATTGAGCTGGAAAGGAGATTTCTTTGTTCTGGATACTCTGTCACACGAGAGGAGAGTTTTAGGTTTTTTTTTTAATGGTCTTGGATAGAAAAAAAAATTGCAAAAAATGGTTTTTTGATTCATGTAGTGGTTTTCAAGGTTTGTTTAGATTTCCATTTTTTGGCTATGGAGATTGTATTGTTTTCTTCTTTGTTGTTCTTCGTTTCTCCTTCTTAGCTTGTTGATAATTCCTTCTTAGAACTACATATCACCATGGGAAAGGTATTTTAGTTCCTTGGTTGATGTGTTCTAAGTTTTTTTCAATGGCGGATTGATGGAAGCAAGTTGCAGAGAAAGGATGAAGTTTTTCTATGCACAGGAGTGCAAGCAGCTAGAAGCACTAACCGGTAACTAGATTTTTTGAATTTTTGAAATTATGAGAAGATAATATTGGGTGAATTTTTCCATGTTTGATGTCCCTAACTTGAGGAATGTGAGGGCCATAAAATTCCATGGTGGTCAAGAGGATGACACTTGGTGGTAATTTGGCGACATGGATTGAAGGTGAGAAAAGAAGCTTTAAAGCACTTGGAGCTGAAAGCAAGTCACATGGATGTTCAAAAGGATCCCCATAGGGGGATGGGTGAATTTTTACATGTCTAATGTCCATCACCTTAGGGAAATAAGGTAAATAAAATTCCACGATGTTGTCCTGTAGCTGACACGTGGCATGCTTGATTCGACGGCAGGGAATGGATGCTCTAAAAATGCACCTAGGGGCTGAAAGTCGGTCACGTGGATGTCCAAAAGGATCTACATAGGACGATGGGACAAATTTTAAAGGTATGATGTCCTTCACCTTATGGAAATATGGGACATCATTTTCCATGGTGGTCCTAGAGCTGACACGTGGCATTTGATCCGATGGCAGGGAGTGGATGCTCCAAAAATACACCTGGGGGCTGAACTGTCAAGTCTGGAGATCACATGAGGGTCCAAGAGGTAGCATGGGGGCTGGGAAAAATTTTCCATGGTAGGTGTACCTAACCTTAGGGATGTCATAGACATGAAATCCCATTAGGATCTTGGTGCTAACACGTGTCCTCCCAAAAAAATGACTAAGTTTCTGAATTGTCTTTGAGAGGGTAACTTGGAACGATGATAAATTAAGCTCCTGGTGGAATTTCATTGGTGAAATTTTATATAATCCTGACTGGAAATGGAATTTATAATCCACATGGTTTGGTGTATCATGTCTTTAATGCATCCATGTAATCCTTGAAAATAAGTGATTTTGTGATTTGAGACTCCACTTATGCCTGATAAAAACTGTTTGCAAATCCTATGCGCCAAGGTGTTGTGAAAAAATATTATTTCACCATAATTTAAGTATTAAAAATCATATGTTTCTAGATGATGTTTTTGTTACTTCTATTTCCATCCAGAAGCTTCCTAGAATATTCTTCTGAAGCCTAATAACTATTTTAGGCCTGTGTATTGCCTAGAGCTTGTGAACCCTGTTTTTACTCAGACTATCCCTAAGTCTTTCAAAACTTCCCCAAACCTTCCCAAAATCGATTTAAAGTTTTTGTTTTAAGGTATTCAATTCACCTTCCATGTTTAATTTTTTCCCTTCTCTTCCACTCTAGGGTTGTTTGGTCCAGTCCTAGGAGAGGCCAGTGATAACTCTTCCCAATACTACCAAAAGATAACATCTTTTCAAAACTCCCTAAAATCACCTAAGGGGAATGAATAGGACTTTTCCTAAATCACATACGGGGCCTAATTTGACATCAACTAAGGGGTGAAAAGAATGAAAAAATTGACTTGAGGTGCCTAGGAATGATAAAAACATTAAGAATTTCAGCACGGGGGGTATAGTTTTTCGTGCTTGGAAACTTCAAATTTCCCTATTGCACATTTACACGATCAACAATTGGCTCTAGCTTAGGGACCTGGCATGGGACCGAGTGCAGTGAAGACATGACATGGGAATCCAAAATCTTAATCTTAGACCTATATAATTCATTGACTAGTACATTATCCATTGAGCCTTGTAGAGTCATGTACAACCTCTAGAAATAAATATTAGAAGTAAGGAAACACACACACACACACACACACACAAACTGATAGGAAAGAAAACAAACGACACATAACAAAAGGGGAAAAAAAGACCTAGAAATCACCTATGGTACAAGGTGGGGGACAAACCGCTATTTCACTGATGATATAATTTTAGGTATTTCCCACTACGAGGCAATTCTAGTGGTGTTCCATCCAAATATGAGAGTAGAAAATCATTCTCGCCGTAAGCTTCATGAAATTTGGAATGGGCCGAGCCATAGTGAATCAAAATTTCCATGGCTGTCCTTTTAGTTCCCTTCTCTTGTCCCATAGCAGGATGAAGTTTCTTACTTTGAATTCTCTTGATTTTTAGCTTGTTTATCAAATATTTTCTTTACTTTCAACTAGTGCTATTTGATACAGTCCACCACTCGGAGTCTATTTTCTTCTAGCTTCTCAAGAAGGAGGATTTCTCTTTTCAATGGAATCCTTGTCCTGCCCATCTTCTATTCCTTGTAGTAACTTGAGAGTTGGCATCTTAATCGTGAAGGGGAATTTCTAGCTTCCACTCCATACAACAGTTATAATGGTGACATACCTATTGCCTTCTATGGGAGGTGATCTTGTCCACCCAAAATTGCATCATACAACATTTTTGTACCTAATTCGTTTGGTTTTCGTCTACAAGCTTGTAGAAAATGGTCATGATGTTCTTGTTACTTGATTCAGGCCTATCTAATTCCTTGTGGATAATAGTCAGAAGAATAAGATTAGAGAGATTTTGTAGCCATAGAAAAACTCGGTAAAATCCCTTGAAGAGAAATAGGTAGCGTTATCTACTACAATATTCTTGTGGGTACTCCCAAAACGTACTATGATATTCTCCTTGATGAAGTTACATACTGTATTGGATATTGGATTGCTTGACTGGAATCGATTCTACCCACTTGGTGAAATAATATATCACCGTGAGCACATAGGTGTGCCTCGGGCTTGAGTGTGGATTCAGAACACCAAAGAAGTCTAGCCTCCACTACTGAAATTTGTTCTTCAATAACAACTGGCATGAGTGGTAGTACAATAAGTTGTGGTCTCCCAACAAATTCTTTGACATGCTTCACATTTAGAAACCCAATCTCGAGTGTCTGTAGAATATGGTGGGCCAATAATACCTTCCTTAGAGGATCTTGTGTGTAGTGACCATCATCTAAAAAATGTCCACCACATGCTTGGTTGTGGTATGCTTAAAGAAATTTTTCCTATTGATCTTTATCTTCATAGTTGAGGAATCATCCATCGTAGACCTCTCTTGTAAAGACGCATGATTCCAAATTACAAACTTTTTTTCCTTCAGCTTGAGTTTTCTGATTTTCTTGTAATCAATATGGGGAAGAAATTCTTCATAAGTTAAGTAATAGGAAATATCAGAATACCACTCATCAGTAGTGGTTACAAAGAGAAACTTGTTGATTGTTTTTGAGACAAGTTAAGCAAGCACACTTTTCTTCACTATGTTGAGCTTTGAGTGTTTCATCCTCAGCAATCAACCTATACAAACCATTTCCCCTTACCAGATTGTAGGGTCAAATCTCCAAGTCATATTCTTGAGTCTTTGCAATCCAATTTCCTCTTTTAGCTCCCAGATCCTGTCTGTGTTAAGATGGACTTGATTGCACTACCAGGGACCATCACCACTATATGAGAGTTGAGGATGTAAAACCTGATTTTTTTTATAGCCTTAACCACTGCATAGGCATGCTTCTCCAATCAGATGTAGTTTAGTTCATGATTTTTCAATGAAAAACTCATTATAGGAATAGGCGATTCCATGCCTTCATCATTTTTCTAAACAATAATGGGATAGAGTGAATGTTCTGATGCATAACAATACATGATGAATTCTTTATTAAAATATGGAGACACAAGAGTCAAAGCCTTAGTAATTGATTTTTTGATCTCTTCAAATGTTTCCTTCCCTTTATTTCTCCATTTGATATTTTCATGGGGTTTCATCATGGTGGTGATGTGCTTTTTCAATTCAACAAACTCAGGAACAAAGTGACGAAGAAAATTAACCTTTTCGAAGAATGAATGAGCTCCTTTCTTTCTTGTGGGAAACAATAATGCTTGAATGGCTCATAATCTCTCAAGATCAATGTGTGCTCTATGTTTTTCCACAATGTGCCCTGGTAATTTTCCTTTCGTGACTCCAAAAATGCACTTTTTTGGATTTAGTGATATGCCATGTTTTCTACACCTGACAAGTACATATTCCAAGTTATGGATATGATCTCCCCTCTTATTTGAAAACACTGTGAGATCATCAAGATATATGAAAATCCAATGTTTTAAATCCTTTAATGCCAAATATATCACCCTTTGAAATGTAGCTCCTACATTGATTAGGCCGAAAGGCATTCTGCTATAGGTAAAAGTGCCCCAACGTGTTATGAAGGTTGTCTTGGTTCAATCCTCCTGTGCCACGTTGATTTGATTATATCCTGAGAATCCATCAAGTAATGAAAGAATATCAGATGTGGTGACTACTTGTAGAATGTGATCCATCATAAGGAGAGGATAATTGTCTTTCAATGATGCCTGGTTTAGGTTGTAGAAATCTACACATATTCTTATTTTTCCATTCTTCTTCCACACTGGCACAATGTTGGCAACCCATGTTGAATGGTGGATGGGAAAGATGATTCTTTCATTAAGCATATTCATTGCATCCTCCTTAATTGT
This sequence comes from Taxus chinensis, assembly GCA_019776745.2. NCBI lineage: Eukaryota > Viridiplantae > Streptophyta > Pinopsida > Cupressales > Taxaceae > Taxus > Taxus chinensis. Next base: position 635,579,721 of record CM034152.1, on the reverse strand, counting down.
ATCAATAATCTTCGAGTTATATGGCCTTTGATTCTACCTAAATGGCTTAGCATCCTACTTCAAAGGAATTGAGTGATACATTTCCCTTGGTTGGAAGGATTTAAGTTCACCATAAGAGTAGGCCAAAACATCTAAATATTTATTGAGAAATCAAACAAACCTTCTCTTCTCCTTGGACGAGAAACATTTTCTAATATTGATCATCCTTGGGTCCTCCAAGGTGCCCATGTTTTCCTTATCAAAATCAGTTGGGCACCGAGAAGATCATTTTATTTCTCTTGAACGAATATGTCGTGTTTGTCAAAGAGGTCTTCCAAAGAAACTAGGCCTTTGGGAATCTTGTTCCCTTTCAATTTGATCACTCCTTCATCATCAATACATTCAATTCCTTCTTTCTCTTCTTCAGCTACTACTTCTCGGTATGGATTCTTGCTTCCTTCAAAGAAAAGATTATTAAAATTATCCCTTTGTTCCAAAAATACTAAAATCTGGTTATCATCATTAAAGAATTGGCAATGATTTGTATTATCTGGTACACTAGGCCTGAATATGATTTCTATGGTCACCTTTTCTTTACCAAAAGAAGGATAAGGTATTACTAGGGAAGATGATACTGCAAGAGAATAAGCCTTTTTGTTCTTTTTCCTTAGGATAGCTTTAATGTAAAATGCATCAAAAGATTGAATGCATTGCCATACTCTATTTCTATAATGCCGAAGTCTTGGATTTTTCACCTGATATTGTTGTCAGACTTTCTTTACTATCACTTACTATATCACCTTGGCATTTCACCTTCTTGAATCCCATGTCTTCATCCATGTCCCATTCCTAACAGAAGATCTTCATAATGTACCGTGTTATTCATATTATCAAGTTGCAGCTTGTAGGTAAACATGAGTACAATTCACTAGAAGGAGAGTACAACACTACACCTACTCCCGAACCAGTGCTAGAATGACTACCATCAAATTCCATCATCCAAACTTGATCTTCTTACTCTTCCACAAGAAGTGGCAAGTTATCCTCTTTTTATGATGTGAGGAAGTAGTTGTCTAGCCTGCAATCTTGAAAAAGGATGTTTGCCTTTGGTTCATCAGACTTGCATGTACTGTGAACTTCATATTTCTCAATAGAAGCAACTTTTTAATCTCACCTTTCACTAGAATAGTTGTAGATGACCAGTCCATTTTTATTTCTCCACCCAAGTCTCTAGAAAATCTTTAGCTCAATAACATGCCAAAGGAGGCTCGGATGTTTGCCACTAGGATTGTTAAAAGAACCTTCTTGTCTGAAAAATAAGCTAATGCTACATGTGCATCTTTGATTCTTCCTACCAATGGAACTTTTTTGGATTCTATTGAATAATAGGTGCCATTTTCCTAGGTTAAGGTGAGGTAAAGAGAATTTGCAACTTTTACGAGAATCACATTATCTGAGGCTCCAAAATCTATGATACAATTATTTAGCTTGAATCCTTTAATGAGAAGTGACAGGTAGAAATGTTCAACCTTGTTGGTTTTGGAGGCACGGATTTCTAGCATGTTTTGAGAAGGTGGTTTGGGTGGTGAGGGGAGTAAGCCTTTGGAACTTGGACCCGAGGTTATAGGATTACCAGCACAGACTACATCATTGAACCTATTAAATTGGGCAGGATGAGTTTGTAGGTATTCTATTTCTGAGAGCTTGACTTTAGTTTTTGTTGCACGTATTTCACAAAGTCAAATGGGGTTATGGTGGGTGAGGAAGAGGTTCCAGGAATGATGGAAGATTTACATGGTGAAGGTTTTGCTATTTTGGGTATTGGATTATCCTTCAATGGTGTAGTAACTAACTCGGAAGAGGATGGGAATGCAAGTTTTGATGGTACCTTAGATGTTTTTGTAGGAAAAACAGTCGAAGGAGAATTATTCTTAGTAACCTTTAGTTGGGATAAGTATTAGATTACTTACTTGGTATGGCAGCATGATCGTTGCTAGCCAATGGGTCTGCTTTTTCTTTAGCCGACTCCATCGAAGGAGGTAGTGGTGATCATCTACCGATGATTTTATTTTGTGGGACCTCTGGAGGAGAGTCTTCTTTCTTCCTCTTGTCATTTACCATGGATGTTGAGGATGAAATACCTTTCTTGCACTGTGTGCAAGTGAAAACTTCACATGAGAAACCTAGAGCTTCTTCATCATCAATGTACTCATTTAGGCCATTATGTGTATCACCATCAACTTCCTCAACCTTAAGATAGTTTTCATAGTCCTCTGCATTTTATTCTTCAGGTTCTTCAATTTGTGCTTCCTCCTCCAGTTCTTCAGTGTCACAAGTGACATTTACTAGTGGTAATTCAAGAGTGAGCCATCGAGGAGGTGGACCAATCCTTGGTCTAATGGGAGGATTTAGCTTCTGTGGAGTGTTCTGAATTGTGATCTGGGACAACTATATTTTCAAGGAAACCAATTCATTTGCCATTTTTTGGAACATTGGGTCCGTGGTGACTGAGATTGAATTATGGACTTTTTGTTTTCAATTTGGGCTTTTCACCTTGCCAAAAAGGATTAGATCATCATCAATCTATATCGCATGGTCTTGCGCTTCCCTAAATGTTCTTGATTGGGTTCTTCTAAGAAAGAAAACCTAGTTTTGATGGCAAAGCACTAGTGAAGAATCTCTTCAGATTAATTTTTCGGAGGCACCACATCTTTAGGGATTCTTCTTATCACTATGTTATATCTTTCTACGAAGTATCTCATTGACTGGAAAGTTTACTTTTTCATTTGTACCAATTGGACCAAGAGATCTTGAAATTATTTTGTGGTCTTGAACCTGTGTTCGAATGCACTTATTATATCCTCTCAATAGGTGATAGACCTCAGGGGTAGCATGTAGAACCATTCAACAACCTTTTCTTGAAGTGACTCCATAAAAAGATGGATTGACACATCTTTGTCCTCGACACTCAATACACTGAAAGCAATGATAAATGCTGCTACATGTTCTTTTAGAAGTTTAGAACCATCCCCTTTGAATTTTGGAAAGTTTTTTCTTGAGCCCCTTGGTACCTCATGGAGTGGTTGATCAAGAGAAAGTATACCATTGTTTCCTCCCCATGGTAAATTAGGCCTATGGGCATCATGATCAAGATCATGCTCATGATCCCACATTATATTTCTGTTTCTAGCTTCTAACCTTGCTAAGGTTATGACTTTTGATGTTTCTCTTTCATCCACCTCATCTTGAATTCTTTCAATTTCATCAAGTTGAGATCTTATTTCCACTTCCGCTCTTACTTATGTTTCTCTAGCTTCTTCTTCAGTATCTACGTTAGTGAAATCATCAAGGTTCTCATTGATGTATGGAAATTCACTGTCTAAAGAATTGGTAACACAAAGCTTCCCAATGTGATTGGTTACTTGATGAAAAAGAGACCTCATAATTTTGAGCAATTCTTATCTTCTTTGAAGCTCTTTAAAAATAGGTTCAGTTTGTCCTTCTTGTCTCTATTTCCAGGTGTATCTTCTATTCACCATCTTTGAGATCTATACTCTTCTTTGTGGTGCTGGAATTTATCTTTGCCTCTCCAATCCAGTAACACATTCTTCAAGTTCAAGGATTCTCGTGGCAATGAAGTAGTGGTTTACATTTTGCTAGTTATGTTAGATAAATTCTCTCAATTCTAAATCAATATCCTCTTGGATGTAAAAGAGAAATTGAGGTCTTTCAATAGGAGGATTTTTTAGAATAGCCATGGTTTGTACACATGTGGCTAATATGGCTATTCAAATTCCAAAAAAAAATTCTTATTTGAATATTGAATTTTTTGAATTTTTTTTTTGGTGTTTTTTTAGAAATTGTGGTCATATTCAGGTGTGGATACTACTAAATCTACCCCACGGTGGGCACTAAAAAATGTTAGTGAGAAAATTTTTCAGGAAAAAATTGGTGGTTATATTGCCAACACTCTAGAAATTTAAGTCCCTCTACTTAACTGGTGTAAGTATCGTATGTGCATGCATGAGTAAAATGTGAGTTTTTTATCCTAGTGACCCATCAACCAGGGATCCAATAGGGGCACTGGACTGACCCTATGGAAAATTCTTGTAGGTATCTACAAGGGATGAATTTTCTATGAAGGAGAGAAAGTGGAGTGATAATATTTAGAAAGGAGAAACTAATGTTGTAAGTAGAAAATAAGAGACTTACACACACTAGCGAGAAGTTTCAAAACATGAACTTGTATTACAGAAGAAAAAAATTATGAAAACAACAACAAGACCAAATAGATTTTAATGAACACAAAGTACCAATAAAATCCTCAATCAAAGTGGTTAAAATTCCTTCTTCCTTTATTGAAGCTCAAGAAGAATTTGTACATAGTATGGGAAGTAGAAGACAATTTTTGGTGGGACAAATGGATGAAACTTGTTATCTCTTTCTCTCTTCACAAGGATATCTCTCTCATGAATTCATAAAAAAACAGCTCCAACATCTAAGTAATTTTATAAGACAAAATTCAGAAGAATTTCAAATGAGGAGCTTGCTATAATTTATAGAAGAGGAGGCAACTCTTCATCTTCCCAATGACTTTTTAAATACCTTAATTTGACTTAAGATTGTTCATATTCAACTTTAAATATTTAAGTCCATTTTATAATAGCAAGGTGACTTAAAGTTACATTATAATTCTAAATTCACTTAATTCATATTAAAAAATGCAACCCTTAACGCAAAAATATAACATTGAGGAGAGAGAGTGTTTTATGAGAAGAGAATAGAGAGAGAAAGAAGACAAGGAAGAAGAAGAAGAAGAATTATGCTAAAGGATGAGCTGTTGTGGTGGACTTCACTCAGCTTTTTGACTTCTCTCCACTCTGTGATCTTGAGAAGGATTCTATTTTTCCAAGCTCTTGTTTGAAATGAGCTACTTCTAGTTCTACGTTTTCAATAAGAGGGATGCAAATGCAGCTCTCAGTTTCAATCCATCCATCAGTCACACTATTGATGTCCTTACACTTCCTAAACTATGATGAATAATTTCTATGATAAGTGCAATGGATCCTTGAATCTCGAAGAAGAATTCAAGAGTATCCTTAGTGAAGGAAAATGAGTTTCCCCACCCCTTTTTTGACAAATTATTTGAAATGGATGATCAAATCATCAACAGTTGTATGTTTTCTAATTTCAGGTACTCCATGTTTTTGAACTTTATGATTTATACTATCGTGCAACTTGTATTCTTGTTCTTCTTTTTCCTCTAGCTCTGTGAAGGCCCAATTGATTGCTTCAAAGCTGATTTCCAAGGCCCTTGCCCATAGACATGTCAAGTCATCTACATGAGTTTCAAATACCTTTTTTACGATCAAGTCCAGGTGATGGGTGTTGCTCATCTCCCTCACTACTGGTCCCCAAAGGTTCTCAGTAATCTCTTTCTTTCCCTGCATCCTCTTTGAGTGCTTGCATTTTTTGGTTACGGTGCACATATATGCAAAGAGATTGATTTCCTCTTGGAGCATTGGCTTCCCTTTTATAGAGATTAACTCCATTCATTCATTATTTTTATCACCCCTGCATCATGAGTTCATGTGTTCATTTGATGGATTCTGTATCGAAGCTACTGATGGATGCCACTTTCTTGATAGGAAGTGGTGTAGTGTTTAGTTCCACTAGGTGTTGCACATAAGATGAAAGAGTTTGTACTTGTTCCTCTAGTACCTCTATCTTCTCTTTATATTATTTGTTCCTTGTCACCATGTGAACAGAAGATTGTTGATATATGTGCAAGTCTCCCTCATGAGTAGCTGGTCCTAATTGGTCCATTCTCATCTCATAGTTAGCTGGTGTCATCTCATTTAGTGGCTTGATTACTTTTGGCTGAGCTACTTTGATGTACTGATTACTAGTTTCCCCACTGTAGAATTGTGATGTTGTATGTGCAATCTTTCTGGCCGTTTTTCCTTTAGCAAGTGATATAATCACTGATAGATTGGGGGCCACTATTTGTTACATAGTGTAAGTGTCAGGGGTGACCATTTACCGCATCCATGGAAACATCTCGTAGATTCATGCTCGATGATGGGTATACCAACCATTCTTTGTTTTGAAGGAGGGGGAACTTCTTGAATTAGAGGGATGTTGGTGTCAACAAGAGGAAAGACCTCTTGCAATGGTTTAAAGACTGGATCATGAACCATGTATTCATCGTTCAGCTGTGCATTTTCTACTGCATTTTTTGTTTGCATCACTAAGATGACGTCTTCCTCCTACGGCGATGCCAATGAACCTTCTCCTATCATAAAGTTTATGGATGTCTTCTCGCGGGGTGAAGCTTACGATTCCATGACATTCTATTTTGACCTTTCTCGAGGGTGTTTATTTCTGGAAGTCAACTCTACTATTTTTGAAGATGAATGATGTGAAACTTGCTTCTGGCTTGGGGAAATTCCTCTTGACTAAATGATCATAGTCCAATTCTTCTTAAACTAGTTCCTCGTTCTCCTCACCACCTTTTCAGTCCACTCTAATATATCTCTTGATTCACAAACATTCCATTTGATTTGGGGCATTGGGGAAATTTTGATTGATGTGTACTTAGGATTGTACATATCTGTCCCATAATCATGTAAGATGTCTTCGTACCAAGATAACTTCAATTTCCTCATCTCACCGATTGTCATCCTCATGTGGTCCTTTTCACGTACTTTGAACTTGTCAATACCTTTTGGCCAGTAGTCCTTGACTTATGGCTCATGTTGTAATTATGGGACATAGAATGAGTCAGGATCTTCTCAGATGTCAAAGTTGGGCCTAACAATGTTGGAATGCAAAGATAGGTGTGTTAAAGTCTCCTCTAGGTGAGATGCGTCATTTGAGATTCTACACGTGAACTCCCCTAGAGATTTAGGGAATGAAATAAGTTTATTTCTCCTACTTTTGATCTTGTTATTTACCTGAGTGATCCACCTACAGAGTTTGAACAATGCAATTTGGTCACTAAGGTACTTAGGTAGTTTCAGTAGAAGTTGGTCGAAAGCCAGCGACTCGTGTGTAGGAGAATGTTGAGAATTCTATGAAGTACGAGCTGTATTCCTTAATTAGAGATTCCACTTTTGGTGACATACTAGCTTCAAGACCCCTTATAAGCTTTGGACCATGTACATGGTGAATGCATCATTCATGCAGGTGAAATTCCTATTTCTCTCCTCCATTACCAATTGTGGAAGTTTCTCAAATGTAGGTACCTTAGAAACAATTTTCAGCGTGAGAGCCAATCCCTTGAATGATCTCGAGCTTGCGAGGAGATAAACTAGGTAAGAAGTCCTGTGGAACTTATTTTTTGAGGGCACTTGGAGCATTTTTTGATGGTGATTATCACTGATGATCTGCCCCTAGTTGATTATCTTCTTCCCTTCTTTCAATGTCAGGATAAAAAGGAACATCCAGTCCTGGAAATCTCTTATGCTTACTTCACACCCATAACTCTATTGAGGAGACTGATGACATCAAAATACCCTTCTCGGAACTCACACCTTGGTAGATTGTTGGGCATCCTAGAAGGATTACCTCATGTTTTCAACGATGAGTCAAGCGCTACTCCTTGGACATATGAATCCATTGTTTCTGAAGCATGTAGTGCTCTTTCCTTTGAGATGACAACCATGTTGGTGGATTTCAGTATCTATAGAGACATTGAAATGGTCCTAGGGCTAATTACTACCATTTTTTTACCATTGTCATCTTGGATGGTTCGTGTCTCGTGCTTGTAGTGGAAAGAATAGGCTAGGACTAGCTCAAGACTTTTGCGTAGACACTGGGTGTCTTGTAGCGGCAAACAAGCCACTTGTGAATATCTGGTCTTCAATCTTCCTTCGGTCCTTAGAGGCCATGTGATTCTTAAGGTCATTCAGGCTTATGTACAAGACATTGTTTTCTTCCACATCATACTCGCAGGAAAAGGACTATGTTGGATTCTGACCCGTCCACTTTGGCTTCATGTCTCCCTTAGAAAAAATGACTTACTATTTTTTAGTAAGTGTGAAAACTCAAGTCCCTAGAACTTCGACTAAGTGTTGTGACCTTGATTCCTCTTCCTCCCCATGTTACTCATTCCTTCTTGATCAAATTTCGATTTTTAGAGGGTGCTTGTGGGCCCATTTTCTATTTTTATTAAGTTTGAAAAATGTTCGTTCTGGTGAATTCTCAGTTTTAGTATATCCCCAATGTATTCACCTCCTTTGCAGGTCCTTCTGTTGATGGATTTCCCAAAATAGCAGTCCCTATGTAGTAGACCAGCTATTTTTAGTAAATTGGCTTTTGGAGTTCGGATTGACACAACACAAAGTTTTTTAATATGTTTTTTTCCTAGTATCTCCCCTCTGAAATTTCAGGCCTACTTGCTTAATAGTCCAGGAGATCTTAAAGTTTCAATTTTTGAACCTGGTAGTGGTTCTGGATGTGACAACCATTAATGGAACTCAAAATTATAGGTATGGTTTTCACATCTACTTTTAAAGAAAATTATATTTTTAATGTGGGTTTTTTTCTTCTAGTTCTTCACCGTGTGATCTTACTTCAATCTCGTAATTGGTTTGATGGGAAATCTCACTTCTTTCTTCATTGAGCTCGAAAGGAGATTTCTTCAATGTGGATGCTCTGTGACACGAGATGAGAGTTTGAGGTTATTTTTCTGATGGTCTTGGCTAGAGGAACAAACGACAATAAATTTTTCATTTATTCATGCACAAGTTTTTAAGCTTTGTTTTGATTTCCATTTTTTGGCTATGGAGATTGTATTGTTATCTTCTTCATTGTTCTTTGTTTATCCTTCTTAGCTTGATTAGAATTCCTTCTAAGACCTATGTATCACAATGCGAAAGGTATTTTAGTTCCTTGGTTGATGTGTTCTGATTTTTTTGCAATGGCGGAGTGATGGAAGTAAGTTGCGAAGGAAGGATGAAGTTTGTCTGTGCACACGAGTGGAAGCAACTGCAAGCACTAAGAAGCGACAATTAGATTTTTTGAATTTTTGAAATTATGAGAGGAGAAAGTTGTGTGAATTTTTCAATGCTTGATGTCCCTGGCCTCAAGGACGTGAGGGACATAAAATTCCATGGTTGTCAAGAGGACGAAACGTGGGGGCAATCCGAGGACAGGGAATGAAGGTGTGAAAATTTACTTTAAAGCACTGGGAGCTAAAAGAAGGTAACATGGATGTCCAAAAGGATCCCCATAGGGGGATGTGAGAATTTTTCTATGTCTTATATCCCTCACCTTAGGGACATAAGGGACATCAGTTTCCACGACAGTCTTGGAGCTGACAAGTTGCATTTGATCTGACGTCAGGGAGTGGATGCCTCCAAAAATACACCCTGGGGCTGAAATTCGGTCACATGGATGTCCAAAAATATTCTAATAGTGAATGGGGTTTTAAAGGTCTGATGTCCCCTCACCTTAGGGAAATAAGGGACATCAGTTTCCATGGTGGTCCTGGAGTTGACACGTAGCGTTTGATCCGACAACAGGGAGTGGATGCTCCAAAAATGCACTTGGGGCTTGAACTATCAAGTATGGAGACCACATGGGGGCTGGGTGAATATTTCTATGGTTGGTGTACCTGACCTTAGGGATTTTGGGGACATGAAATCCTGCCAGGATCCTAGTGCTGACACGTGTCCTCCTGAAAAATGACTAAGTCCTGAACTGCCTTTGAGATGGTAACTTGGAATGATGATAACTTGAGCTCCCGGTAGAATTTCTTGGTGAAATTTTATATGATCCTAACTATAAATGGAATTTCTAATCGAATTGTGGGGGTATTTTTTCTTGATTCATCCATCTGATCTCTAAAAAAGTGGATTTTTGATTTTAGACTCCACTTGTGGCTGATAAAAACTTCCTACAAATCCTATACATCAAGTTGTTGTGAAAAATATTATTTCACCATCATGTAGGCCTTGGAATCCTATTTCTAGAAATGTTTTTTTTTACTTATAATTCCATCTGGAGCTCCCAAAATATTGTTCTAAAGCCTGACAACTATTTTAGGGCTATGTTCTACCTAGGCTTGAGAACTTTGTTTTTACTCAGACTGCCCCAAGCTTTTCAAAACTTCCCCAAACCTTCCAAAATAATTTCCATGATGTTTTAAGGTCTTCAATTCACCTCCATATAGAATTTAAACCCTTTCTTTCTACTTCAAGGTGGTTGGTCCAGTCCTGGGAAGGTCAGTGATAGCCCTTTCCAATACTGCCAAAAGATAGTTTCTTTTCATAACTCCCTAAAATCACCTAGGGGGAATGAACGGACTTTCCTAGATCACCTAGGGGAGAAATTTTACATCAAATAAGGGGTTACCATACTGACAGACTTGACCTGAGGTGCCCAGGAATGATAAAACTTAAAAATTTCGGCATAGGGGTATAACTGTCATGCTTGGAAACTTCCAATTTCCTTATTGCACATTTGCACAACAACAAGTCCCTTGTGTTGCACTCGTACTAGAGTCTTGAAATTGAATAAGTACCATCATTTTTTTCAAGATAAATGTCTTCTTGATGGGAAAATATATTGATCTTTCATCCATAAGAAATGACCTCGTTGTGGAGGACATAGATGCATTTTATGATGAAAATAGATTTTTTTCTACAGCGTTCCATCAGGGTGTTGATGGTGTCTCAAGTGAGAAATTAGTTTAAATGATTGGTAATATATCTTTGATCTCGAATAGGACTAGGTTTGTTCCAAACATCATGGGTGCCTAAGCTTTGTGAATATATAGTCTATTGTAAATTTAATCTCTTGATTAAGGGTTATCTTTTCTTGTTATTAGAGATAGCCTTCTTGGTTAACAAATTTATGTTCATGTCAATTTATTTGTTATTCTCATTTTTGACATGTTTTTATCCCACTATTCCCTTCGAAGTTTGTATCAGAGCGATCTCCTCTATGAAAATCCCATTTATCAATAAAAAATATCTTGTTATTTTTCCTTAGTTCTCTATCTCTTTCTGAATGATTGTGTGTCTTAATTTCCATCTATGAAACTGGTTTATACATTGTAAGTTGGGAAAATAGGTGAGTCTCCTTTGTAAGTCCACTAGGGTGAGCACATTTTTTTAGGCTGATACCGTAAGACCTACAGAATCATTGTTTGCTAGTATTGACAATGGAGTTTTAAGATTACACTCAGATAATTACTGAAGAAGCTAAATGATACCTAGTATGTTTATCTGATGTTTTTTTATAAATTCTGAGAGATACCAAAGAGTACTAGAGTACCCTTGATATTTTGAACAAGCGTAGTACTGTGGGAGATCAAATACATATTTCCAATAATTTCAAATATTTTCTCTCCTGAGAAACCATCAACACCCTGATGGACACTTGTGGCACAAAATTTATCTTCATCATACAATTAATCTACATCCTCCAGCACCAGTTCATTTCTTACGGATACTAGATCAATATATTTTTTCCATTAATAAGACACGTAACTATAAAAAATGTTGGTACTTATTCAATTTTAATACTCTAGTATGAGCACAACACAAGCGACATTTACTTCACTAAAAGATAGGAATAATCCAACTCATTCGATAATGACAATGGTCCTATAGTCCATTATAGTTCTTAGGAATATTTAAAAATTAAAATTATATGTTGGCATGATCATTACCATTTGTCTTAACGATCCTTAGGAATCAAATAAAGTCTTGGCATGAGATACATTATGTCATATTAAAGCACGGAGGACTCATGATTATATAATTTCTAAAGGAATCATGATTAGTTGTGTGTACGCATCAATTATGTCCTCCATTATCTAAGTAGTGGGAATATATTTGTAACCCAAGTTTCTAGTTCTCAATCTCCAAGTTATCCCATGAAAAACCACTCACTCTATTATAAAAAGGGGACTGGGACTCACTCTCTACATCGGGTAATCATGGAGAAATAATCTTTATGGCGTCTAAGTTTTGTGAATATTTAGAGTGTTGTAAATTTGATTCCATGATCAAGGGTACTTTGGTCTTGTTATCAGAGCTAGGTCAAAGAAAAATGTTGTGTCCCATTTCATGTCCCAAAAATGTGACAAAGAGGTTGGGTGGGATCATAAATTATGGGTGTTCATGCAAACACCTCTTACGCATGACCCTCCTTCACCCAAACTACCACGGAGGCCAAATATAGTGTTTCATGCAAATGGGGGTTCACATGAACACCCCTTTGTGCAACAAGCTTGGGGTTCAAATAATTTTTGTGGAAAAGAGTTACATCTAGATATTTATATAGTTTTGGGCATTAGATTCAGGGTTTAGGGGGGGTTTGGGCCAAGGGGGGTTCATGCAAACCCCCTTCAGGTGAAGCCCCTTCACACGAACCCCCCTTTGCACGAACCCCCCTATGTGGCACCTATGTGGCACATTTTGGCCCCAAATACATTTGGACAATAATTTTATGCTAAAATGTGCAACTTAGGTGCTACATAATTAAGGTTAACAAATTAATTAAATTATAAAATTTTAACAAAAAATACAAAATTTTATTAGCTTTCTAAAAATATGTTTTACTATTTATTTTTTATATTTTGCTAACATATGGTATTTCAGGACAATCAATTGTACACAATCTACCCAATTTGAAAAATAGAAAAAGTATATTAAAAAAAAATTGAAAAACAATTACTATTTTTTGTAGTCTTATTCTTACATGTGAAAAAAAAAAATCAATTTCGATATAAATCTTAAATGTTATTGGCATAGACATTTGTACGCCATTTTATTGAAAATATTTTTTACTAAATAATTAATTAAAAAAAAATAAAAGTCAAAAAAATAAGAAAATTTGACAGGACCCTCAAAATTCAAATCTTGAACATATATCTAAAATGTCATGGTGAAAAATTAAATTTTCATTTATGAAAAACACCCAGGGATAGTCATTCCTCTTTTATAACATAAGAAACAATGTATGAATAAAATTAAGAAAAAGACCATATTTTTTGCAATTTTTTAAAAACAAATTTACATGTATTCTACACTCTCAACACAAAACTTCTTTATTTTTTGGAATTTCATTAATGTGTATAGTTTTATGGCTATTACCTTTCAAAAATCATTGAAACTGAAAATTCATCTTTATAAAGGTACAAAACAGACCAAAAAGTGGGACATTTTATTATGATTTTACCCAGCTAGCCTTCTTTGTTAACAAATTTATGTTCATGTTAAGTTCTATGTTATTATTTTCATTTTGAACATGTGTTTATATCCCATTACATGTAGTGAAGTTTAGGGTGTCCAATCTTTGTGAATCTTTAGTCTCTTGTAAATTTGATACCTTGTTCAAGGGTACTACTCTTCTCTTATTATTAGAGCTAGCCATCATGGTTAATATATTTATGTTCATGTTAAGTTCTATGTTCTTATTATCATTTTGAAAATATTTTTATCACATTGTGTGCTTAAATTTTTTTATCAAAGTGATATCTTTTGTGTACATCTCATTGATTAACAAATAAGATCTTACTAATTTGCTTCAATTCTATGTCTTTTTGTGAATGATTGTATGTCATAATTTCCATCTGTGAGATTGGTTCATACATCATAAGTCAAAATAGGTGAGCCTCCTTTATTAATTATCAGGGTAATTATAGTTTTGTTGAGGCTGATAGTGAAGGACCTGCACAATCATTGCCAACTATTACCGTCAATGGAGTTTGAAGATTACACTCAAGAGGAATAGTTAAGAAGCTAAGCGAGACCTCATAATTCTATATAAAATTTTCCCCATAAGTTATTATATAGATGTACCTGAAGAATCTGATCCACTTCCTTCATGGAAATTTCCTTTGATCCCGTCTAGTAACGTATATGATAAATTGTCTGCATTTCATATCATAGCTGCCACTAATCTCAAGACCAATGAGTCTTTCATCAATGTTTCCTAGACTAGAAATCATGACTATGATATACCTCTGATAGACCCTGAAGACATACAAGATCTTAACAAATAAAATAACTCTAATGTTGGTCATATAAGATGTGTTCAAATAGGTATGACAACTTTTCTTAGACGTGGTATGGTATCACTAAAGGAAATTATGTGGTAAGTCATGTCACTCTACAAATCCGAAAAAATTGAGCCAAAAATTATATCCTAGTATTAGATTAGATTACCTAATGAATTGAAATTTTATAAAAATAAAATAGATAAATACAAACCTAGGCTAGAAAATGCTAAAACAATACATGAATGCAAATCTGGCATAACCCTATCTTTCAGATCTAAAAGGTGTCTTCTTGTATTATCGAGATCCGGTTCTTCTCAATCTTATCATTCATATTTCACTACAACCAAGCCTTAAAATAAGGGTAAAGAACATATTCATGTCTGTAGCCATAAGAATTTGTTTCATGATCCTAACACTGACTATATTTGGTTTAAGGACTGTGATAAAAGTATTAATTTTTTTTCCTTCAAATGAACTTGCTATCAGTATGGCCTCAAAACAAGTTGATATACCTATACATAATCCTCTTACTCTTCATCCTCTTAAGAGTAGTGAAATTTTGTCCCTAGATGAAAAGGAAAAAAAATCTCATATCAAAAAATTGTAGATAGGTAAGTTAATCCCTCATAATCCTCCAAAATGTTGAATTGGACCAATAAAGATGTCAAGATAGTACATGATAGGCTTAAGAACAAAGTGTCTTTCTTGGAACAAATTGAGAAAAACCTAATGGCCATAAAATTACACCATAAAGGATATTTACACTCTTCTCTTCATATTTTAAATACTAAATTAGATTCCTTGTCCACTTTGGTAGGCAATTTTGATAAGAGTCTAGATTTTGTATCCAAACATATCTGAAGTTTTCCTAAAATACCTATAGTTGTAACTAATTAAGTTGCCAAAATTTTATAGCCTCTTTTATTGCAATCATATGATGCAAAAAAGGAGGTATCCTCCAATATTTGACCAAGTCACAAGCCTATACAAAATATCCTACACAAATTGCATGAATCCTCGATTAAAACCAGTTAAAAAGTAGATTATGTCTTAGAATTGGTAAAGGTAATTCCTTAAATTATTCCCCAGGTTGAATAGATACTTGAAAATACAAAGAAACCCTAAAAAAAATTCCAAATTGGTCTAAGAAGATTTCCCGGACCGATGTTGCTAAAGTAACTAATTCTAAAGAAAAATATAAGGTTGATATTGCAAGAAGAAGCAATCCTACTTTATGAGATAAAGCTACTATTGGTATGGCTATTATCACACCAGAAGATGCAAAAAAATTGTAATAATGGATGAGTTCATCAGAGATTCTATGAGTGAGCCACTGCATAATACTACAAGAACTCATCTGTTCCAGCCAAATCGGCATAAATTGGATATTTTTACATCAGCAAAAATAAAAGAAATGTTCCATGGGATGATAGGATGGTCTAATACTCATTTACTCATATATCAAAAAATATCCCATTACCATTACAAAAAAAAATTCCAATGGATTCATTGCCAATTCTCGTGAATGGTGCGATGTTAATCCCCATCCACAAAATATCCTGGATGGAGGTATTTCAGCTCTCTATAATACTCTGATTGCTGAATTTTTAGGAATTGTGGAAGATGATAAACTTACAAGAATACTACTTTTGTTTTAAATACAGAATATGTGACATGATTAGGGTCTAAGAATATCATTTTTATATGCAGAGATTATACTATAATTCACAAAACATATAAATAACACAAAAATGAAGCTCATAAATGTCGAGTCTTTTCTGTATATTTTTTTAGTGAAAATAAGAAAGTTGTGCATAGTAAAATTTTAGAAGAATTATGTTTTGGTGCCATTAACCAAATCATTGGTGATATGAATTCTTGTGTCTACCTAGAGAAAAAAGATAGGAAAGAGGATTCTCAAGCCCAAAAGACCCTATGAAGTAAAATATGCAAAATAATATATAATCATCCATTTGGATGCAACCCTGATGTAGGAGCCCATACATTCAACTCCCTTCTTGAACCAATTTAGGAAAATCTTGCATTATCTTGGTCTAAGATTGGCTCTAGTTGTCAAATTAGCATTGAGAACTTCAATGTTACCTTAAGGAGGAACTCAACACAAGAACCATACACCTTTCATCTTGAATCATGATCATGATTATATGTTGATAGTCACTATGCCTCTAAGATTCCTACACTAATTTTTCTTTACATAGCTTCAACCAACTATCAAATATTGTTGTCTTTTCTCTATAGCTATTCATTTTCTCTTCACATGCATTATAGGATCATATTTGTCCAATATCCACCATCAAGAAGTTTAGCTTGCATCAAATCAACACCATGCATTAAAACATACTAGTTCTAAATTGAATCATGCTACTAATCCCACCTTTAATGATGCACATACCATATTTTTATCATCCCATTCTAATCCCTCAAAGGTATCATTATCTCTGGAATCAATAAATTTTATTAGACCTCTTTCTTTCCACTTTATGTCACTTTCTTGTACACAAATGGTCTTAGTCAAATCTAAGACAAATTGGTCTTGTGATTATACTTAGTGTTGTTCTACACTATACCTATGCTCTGTAACTTCTTATAATTCTATGAAACTCTTCTCAATGCGTGCACAATGATCCAAACATTGTCTTTTATTTCCTTTAAAATGTCCTTATAAGCTATTTAAGAACATGAACTTTGCTTCACCCTTACATTATCTTCTCCAAAAATTCCCAAAATCATTTTAAAGATTCTTTAGTTTACTTTGAAACATCTTGAAATGATAAAAAAAATCCCATAGACCAATTCCTTAAAACATTCCCTATACATCAACTTTAGGGTTTTGGCTCCCTAAACCTTACTAGGTTTACATTCATAAATTGTCATGGATATATGCACCTTGTGGAAGTTTATAGACATCAAACCCACATATATAAGATACCATTAATGTTATCAAGTTATGTATAAAGTTTCTAAGACAAATTCAAAGTAAAAATAGTACCTTCTTTGTAAAACTCCACTCACAGTTAGGTCTTGACTATGTTTCTTGACTGTAACAGTCAACTGTCACAAATATCTCAAAATTTTCTTCTTCTATAAAATTCTTCAAAACATTTTACAAACCCTTCAATACCTTATTAACATTATACCTATATATTTTCAAGAATAATATCGATGATTTAGACATTCTAAGTTAAAACCCTAGTTTTAGGTTTGTATATAGCCCATGGGGTAATTAATCCTTTCTAACTTTCTCTTTTCTTGTCATTCAAACTCCCAAATTCACTTAGATACATATTTTTACCCAAAAAAGTTATTAGTTTATAAGACAGGCTCATTCCACACTAGCATAGGGATTTCTCACCTATCTCTAACTGTAAATGTACCTTAAAGAAAGAGAACTTGAAAACCTTCATCCTTTAGTTTAGAGAAATCAATTTTTTTGAAAGAAACTATGTATTTAGGCTGAGTTAGTACTTATTTGTAACATCCATGAAGATGTATTACTTTCTATACATCTAAAACCTTATCAATCATTCAAAATTCAATAAAATCACAGAGGTACATACATAATTTATAAAGAGTAATGGTTTTCTCTTTCTTAAGGTACAATCACAATCTTCTCAAGCCTTAGGGTTTTGGATAAATATTCATCATTCATTTTATTTATCACATATTTAATGAAGAATATATTTACTCACCATGAGCCAACCCTAGGACCCCATCTTGCAAGAAATAAGAAATCTTTCCTCAATCTTTGCAACACTTTTCACAGTTTTGTAAATGTATGTATCATTGGATCAAATAAATTATTTTACTTACATAGAAATATTAGTACTATCACATATTAAACCTCTAATATACTCACTTCCTTACCCTTTTCAAACCTATCATGACAATAATGATCAATTCTACAATATACAATTCAGTCTCTCAAGGAATTATAGACATGCAAGATGGAATAACAATGTATGAGCACCTTAGACCTAGTATTAGTAATTAAAACTCTTATAATCACACACTTATTCAATAAAGAGATACATTTTTCAATTTCACGGATCATTTAAAGATCACAAAATGCTCATAATTCCACAATGTCACTATTGCACAATTTACTAACATTCCTTGCATATTAGAGACAGAGTATTCTAGATTCCTTGAATTTTTCCATGACACCTCAGGAAACCTTTTTCATATATCTATGAAGTTATTCTATCACAAAAATGACTCAAAAACAAGATTCATCAATATCTTGAACAATGTATAGTCTTAACACAAGAATACATGCCAAATACTAGAGTTAACTAAATAAGAGTATATAATTCATTAAGAATACGTTTCTCAGGATTTCCTTATCATGTTCCTTGAGGATGAAAAACAAAATAACTTCTAGAATTCCATTACCACCTTTAGATATTAGCAACAGTAAGAAACCACAAATAATACTTATCCAATACTGTAATTTTCATTCATAAATCTTCTCTCCAAGCTTAAACTTGATTTCTTCCTTTCCTCCACTTCCAAAAATTGATGGATTAGTTACATTATTGAAGCTTTATATCCCCTTAAGACAATTACATCCATTTTAGAGGCTTTATTATCCTTTTTAACACCTAATTTTCCTTTACACACCTTGAACACAAACCCTAGCTAAGAATTTCAAACCCTAGGTCTATCATTGACTCAAGTTTGACCTCTTAGAACATTTAATACCTTACAACACCTATACCATGCTTTATTAATAACTTAGACTCCTTATACAAGCCAAAAAGCATCATATCCCTTTTAGGAATTTAAATTACATTTTTTAGGGAAACCTCCTAATTTAAATTTCTTCCATAGCTAGATCAACTTAGGAATTTGAATGGAACTACTAGTAATCTACTGACATCCCCCACTCCTTTGGCTAACTCAACCCAAAATTGACCAAGTTGAACAAAAACAAAAAATTTCTTGTTGGTGACAAGATGCTCTTGCATCAAAGCCATCTCATATTTTTCCTCACAGTAAAAACCCTTGCAAAGAATGTTAATATTTTTTAAAATGGGGTGGTGTATATAAGATAGAAAAGAAATATTTCAAGAAAATATTTTCTCTTAAAAATCCTCCTAGTTGAAAAAATACTCCTAAAGAAAAAAAGTATCTTGGCAAGAAAAAGAAAATTTTTCCTACATGCTTTATCTCCAAAGGAGAACATTATGCCAATGAATGTCCTAAAAGGTACACTGATAAGGATAAAGATAAGATCAATATTTTTTATTCTAACCACATAAATGATCAGGAATATTGTTTAATCTCTTATTCAAATTACTACTATTTAGATATTTCTTATGTATCATCTGAAGACATACAGGTAAACCTTATAGAACAGTTAGAGTCGGATTCTTACAACATTGAATCATGATATAATTCTTTCTATTCATTTTTAAATATGATTTCTAGTTTTTCTCATCCTCTAATTTCACCATTATTTGAAGTAAGAAGGAAATAACAAGAAAATAGAAAATGTGAGTATGCTAGATGTCCCCCAAGAGTTACTACAAAGAAGACCTATCTTCTTTTTAAAGTTATAGAATTGGAAGATAAATATCAAGCCTAGATACATGAAGAACTTGATGCACAAAAAAATTAGAAGAAAGAAAGAAGTTGCAAGATCAACAACAAATCCATAAAACATCTTCTTCATCGTCAAGACCCACCATACAAAGGCAAGTAAGACAAATACAACCAAAAGTAAGAGGTCATGGACGAGGAATAGGAAGGTATTTCCCTAAGAGGAATCTTACTTTCTTATTTCAAAAAGAGCAAATTGAAGATGAATTCCAAGTTGTTGAACTTGAGTCAAAATTTGTATTTCCTAGGCTAGAATATAGAAAGACGTGGAGAAGGAATAAAATAGAGTTTATTCAAAAGGTGATATCAAAATGAACAAAATAATATAAGAAGTTACTGGAATAAGAATATTTAGAAGAGAAAGAAACTTAAGAAACATAGATCTTCCTAAAAGAAGCATACTACTAAATTTTACTGTAAGAAAAAAAATAGGAAGTTACAATAGAAGAAATAAATATTGATTTATGTACCATTAAAAGAGCTCAAAAGACTTTTTTATATCTGTATTATGAATATCAAGCCATATTCAATAGATGTTATGATGGATACTAGAGAAGATAGAAATCATATTAGGACTAGATCCATTCCTCCAGAATGCTCGATGGAAACTTGCCTAAAGATTAATTTTGACAAAAAATACGTATAATCAAGGTACACAACCTATGTACATGTTTAGATAGAAGGTTACCTGATTAAATGAAATTTATTTAAATGAGTAAATAAATTTTAAATATAAATGTGTAACAATGCTATGATATAAACAATTAAAATACAAAATTTACCCAACAAAATAAGTAATTAAGTTTGAAACCCTAGTTGCAAAGGAGAGATAGAAAGACTGTGTTGATTTGTAGAGATGCTAAAGTTGTGTAGATTTGGAATATTGTTGAAACAGAGTGACAGTGTGTTGCAATAAAATCCAAAAAATATAAATATATTTTTTGGAAATGTAAGGAACAAGGCGTTTTTGGAGGGTCGAGGACACCTGGGGTGCCAATGGCCTATTTAGGGTGTCGTGAATGCCCAAAAATTGTGGAACTCAATTTTACATGGTCTCAAGATGTTCTCTTGTTATATCCTTTGATCACCTGTATGTTGTTATACCTTGTTGTATTCTTCTTAAACTTGTAATAAGAAGAAGCGTCTGAAAAACCCCCAAACCACATCAAATCCTAAAAAACAAAGATGAACAATGGGATTTTGATTGTCTTTGGCTATTAAAAAAATGATATTATGATAGATTAATACATTACATTACAGACCCATGCAGTTATGTGTGTGTGTGTGTGTAGAAGAATCATTCCCTAGGTTTCTCTTGTGCACGTCGCACTTGATAGCGAGAAATAACGAGATGTAGATATTTAAATAGAGGTGTGCATGAAAGAATAAACTTCGACTCATATTAAGTGGATTCATAAAAATCCATTCGCTTTCCCTTGTATGGATTCTCGAGAGATGCTTGAATACTTTTGATAGTTCGTTTGGATGCAAACTTAGGTGGTGGTAGTAGATGCTTAGTGCTTGGCCCTTTATTATGATCATATAACTTTATATTTATATGATTCCTTTGGTTGAATTTCATAATTAATCACTAAAAGTCCAACTAGTAAGAAAATAAGATTCCCAAATGTCTAGAAAGGACCCAAAATATGTGATCAAACTAAAAAGAGGTCGGGGGTTCCTAGAGGGGATGGGGGCACCTGGGCGCTGGTGTTCAGTGTGAGAAATTTTGAAGTATGAAAAGATAGACTAGGCTAGAAGGAGTCTAAGATCAAGAGGGAAAATGAAAAAAAAAATGAAAAAAAATAGTGATCAATTAGTAATTTTCTCACTTATGAATCATATTAATATTAGTATGTAATTACGATTAAATAGATACCTAAAGTGCATGATTTAGTGTCTAAATTTTCCCCCCACTTTATTTTTTCGATTGAATGCTCAATATCATAAAGTAGATAAGATATGCATACTTGAAAACCATATATATCGATGGAAAAAAAACATTCTGAGGGAGACAAGAAAAACCTTGGAGTGACAACATGGAAACTAAAGAAGAGGAAGTGCAAAAAGTGATGATGATGACCCTACGGTGAGAGTGTATGTGTAGATGTCACATTGTACCTATTATTGATGTCATTTAATTTTTTTGTTGACGTGTGATGATGTGAATACAACTTCCCATAAGGATGGACATGTAAAATAGAAGAACGAACAAGTAGTCAAATACGTGTATATGAAAAAATGATCAAAACATGTAAAAAGTATGTAAAACTGTATATGAAAATTTGACAAAGGAATATGTTCACTTGATCCGTAATGAGTAAAGAGTGCAAAAATGATCTTGAAGATGTTATAGAAAAACATATTTTTTGGATGATGTCACACTAGATGCACTAAGTGTGAGATTTTCTTGCAATGTCATGCCAGAATGGAAGAAGTTTAGGTATAAAAATTTGGTCCTATTCTCCAACCTTTTAATGTTTCCGAAAGTGTAGAACGCCACTACACATGATATGTAAAAATCCAGTCTTGTTTGATCCAATGTGAAAGTAGAAAAGAAGGTTTAGTGCATACATGCTAAGTGTTAAAGTACTATCTATCCTGTAAATGTCGTTGTGTAAATTGCCAAAAATTGTTTTGAACATAAAAATGTTGTGTAACTTCCCCATGATCATAGGCATCCAAGAACCATATATGGAGCCAAGGTACTACTATTCGGGTCTTGACACTGGTGTCTATATCATGTTGAAGACCCAAGTTAGGTTCTGGGCGATTTCTGAGACTGAAGACTATGTTGAGTATGTGCTAAAATGTACTATATTGTGACTTTAGAACACTGTATGGGGTGATTGATTCACCCAATTTATTCCCCCCTCATTTTGGGTGCATGCGACGTCACAAGGAGTATTTTGCCTGAAGGAGGACCGAACGCTGAATTGAAAGTGATTCCCTGCAGGGGAATGTTCTTATTAGAAACCAAGGCATATACAAACAAAGTGACTGGAAACAAGTGTTAGTGAAAACAAGATAAACATGCATGTAATAAGACAAGATGTAAGCTAACAAATAAAAATAAAATGTAACAAAAAAAATGAAAACAAAGTAGACCATGAAAAGTGGGTTTTAAATATGGGACATCACTCATGATGTCACAAGAAAATTGAGGTTGATGTGGCTAAAAGTAGATAGTGTGCACACGAGACGAAAGGAGAAACCCGCAAACAATGAAATATACAGAGAAATCAATGAAAAAAAGTATAAATTAATGTATCAGACAACCATGGAAGAAAATAGACATGCAAATAAAATGCTTCACATGAAGCATCTATTAGCATGTTACGAATATAAAATGTATTTCAAAACGTGTATAATCTAATAAAGTAATTTCCTATGAAAAAGGAAATAATATAACCCGTAGTTTATACGAAAGTGGATTTCACCAAGATTTGTTGTGGGAATGGTAATAGGTATTGTGCTAAGTGTCCATGCTACGTGTATCGATCTGTGTAAATTCTATGATCACAACTAGAAAGAAAGTGACTGCGCATGTATGTATAAAAAGATAATGACATACCAAATATCTAAGTAACATGTGTAATAGAGTGTACATGTAACGAGTAAAGGAAAACAAGAATAAATGTGACTAAGATATGTAGTATGTTGTGGATGAATTTGAATGGAATGCAAAGTGAATTTGAAGGAATGTGCATGAGATAAATTTCATTTATAAATTCTCCCTTCACATTCGAGAATGAATCGTAGAGTAAGAGTGAATCATCGGGAAATATTTTGAATAGTGTGTTAAGAAGATATGATCATCAAAGCATAGATCTTAGTGAGTGAGTGATTATGACAGTGTGGTAGGGTTCATTTTAAAAGTAAACCTTCAGCACTCGAGTACGAACTAGGAACTAGAGTATGTCATGTTGTATGTGTGTGAGAGAGATGTGTCATGAAATTACCAAATGTGTAGTGTCTTGTAAATGTGTCAAGTATGAAATGTATATTGTGTGAGGTTCATGTTTATATTATGCCCTCAATAGTTATGTGTGAACCAAATCAGGAGAGTACGTCATTAGGTAATGATGATACAAGGTTTTACTAGGATGTGTGTAATGTGCATGAGAAACTAGATGTGATGTAAGACATATGATAAAGGTTGAGGGGGGAAGAAATAAGTATGATTCCCCTAAGCATGTGATGATAATAGTGATAAAGTAACTTCATCTAAGAGGTCATCATTCTCATGGTCAAAATTGAATGGTCATGCACTTGAGACTTGATAACAAATTTTGTCAGATTGATCAAGAAAACAACCATTGAGGTGTAAAGTGTACATGCCCATTGCATATTCCTCATCAGTGAAAATTACTAGTGGACATCCATGTGTATACCAATGAGGAATATTCAATGAATAACTGAGAAATTACTCACTGCGAATGAGAACATGGCCAAAAGGCATGGGGAATAAAATATCTTTATGATCAGGATGTAACGTGTGCCCAATGTCATCAAGACAAGACTGTCCAAGTATAAATTGAGAAGTGTGAGGATCTTGTGTAAGAAATATAGTGATATGAAATACATGAAGACCATAAGAAACATTAATGTGGATAAATCCATGATAAAGATGAACATCATGAGGTAGAGGGAATATATCATCTACTACAAAATCCTTGCCAAGTGAAGCCATCTTTCATACATATAGTATCGGTACATGAATTATTGAATGGAATGTGGTCCCAATAATAATCATTCATGAAAATTGTATATGTACAAGGATTATGTGCGAATGGTGGTATCTCATGAGAAGTTGAAGTAGTTGAAATGACTTCTAATGTTTCGAGAGGCTCCTGATAAACTATCATAGAATTAGTAGAACCTAAAGGAGATGATTGTTGGCATGTTTTAGTTTAGGTATTTTCATTGATGAAAAAACCCAGTAATGATAAAGTGGATTATGGAGTGGAATCAAAATATTCTCATAGTGATGGTAGCATGTTTATTCAAGCATGTTCTTGGTTGTATATGGTTATTCAGTGAGAGTTACTTATTTAGTAATCCTATTGAGTTGACATAGGTAGCATAGGTTATAATGCATGGTGGTATGAGATTATTAGTCACATCATAATCATAATTTCATGAAGTAGATCATATTTTAGGAGTCCTTGGGCACTCATATGATCTTCAAGATGCAGATATAGGGTGGTGACCATGTTTCAGGTGATTGTTTAAACTAGTTACGACTATTAAAATGCATGGGAATGAGTTTTAAAGCTTTATAATACCATGGATAATGTAGGAAATTTAATCATAGTGTAACAAGTATTTTTGGATATTATAGAGTGTTTTTATGATGAGTTATGAGGTTGTTTTAGTTGACCCTTTCCTTTATAGTGAAAACCTCTAAGGGTTATCTATACAAGTCTCGGTGTATGGAGAGATGGAGTCTATTTTATTATATTGTGATGATTTTATATTTTATCATCATGTGTCATGGTGCTTTGGTAAAAATTTCAGGTCTCCATGATGAATATTTTGCGGGTTATGTCAGTTTTAGTGAAATAGGGTCAAGAAAAAGGTCCTTTCTAGCTCGAATTGGGTCTTTTGATGCTCACCCTGAATTGTGTGCTTTGCATATGACTTTTTTTATTTCATGGAATGTTTCAAACATTGAGTCTATAAGGTTCCACAATGATAATGATGTCATTTAACTATCACATATTTATGAATGAATGTTAAGAAGGTAAAAAACGTTTTGTGAGTTTGAAACCCTAGCTCAAAAGCGGTAGGAAAGAAAATCATCTTAAATAGCCATAATTAATTTATAGTACATGGATGATGATTGGATGTCTTATATAACTCCTATAGTTTTCCTAGAAAGGTTAGGTAGAGCTTATGGTGATGAGTGTACCCCAGTTAAACAGATTAGTTTTTGAAGAAGTTAAATTTTGGACAATGTTGTCCAAAGGAGTTACAAACTAAAAGACCATTGTGTGATGTATGTGAATTTTTATTGATTTTCACAATGGCTTTAGGTCATGGTGATCAATTTAAATGGTCAAGTATGCTTCATTAATGTTGACTAGTCAAAGGGTAGTTTTGGGTCAGTTTCAAGCAGTAAGCATAAATAAACTTGGTTGAAGGCCTTCCACTTAGAGTTCGAAAGATTTACATGTTTTATGAAAAATTAATTCAAATATTTTTCCAATGGGGTATGGCATGTCTCATGATGAGAATTTTTGGTTGGTCAATTAGGTCAATTTTTGAGCAATAATATTTCTTGCTTTAGAGGACAAGACAATATTTATTTAAAGAATGAGCTGGCAGGAGAATTAAATGAATGATTTGATGCTTGCTATAACCTGGAAAGTGAATAGGGATGCAATTGGAATATATTGATTCAATTTGGAGGTTTTTCATGTATATTAAAGGGTGATAACTAGTTTCATTTGTAAAACTACTTTTTAGGTAGCTTATTTTTGTGAAGGTAGAATTTGACTTAGTTTGAAGATATATGATTTTTTCATGATCCATAACTTTCTTAGTAGTGTTGTATAGGTTCTGGGAATTCGATTGAGGGGTCAAAATCCATAGTTGATATTAATTTGGATGGTATTGAGGCCCAAAGGTAAAATCAAGGTGCTGCAAATATGTGTTTTGTGAAGGTATTTTTCCAATGGCCCATTAAATGAAATAATATGATTGATTCAATTGAATTTCAATGATGGATGATGTTTAAATTGTATAATACTCATTTTCAATGATTTTTAGATATTGAATAAAAATAGTTTTTGCACGAGGGGATTTTTCTCATTCCATTGGTGAGGTTTTTGAGGATTTTTAGTGCATGGATGAAGGTTTTAACATGTCTTGCCTATATGTGGTATTTTTGAATGTTATAATGATTCTTATGGAATTTTTTAAGGTTCTTTTTGTTGAGCTAAAGGATGGAAAATGACCTCTTTTGAATTTTTATGAAGGAGAGGATATAAAAGTGATGTTTTAGGTACAATGTTGTAAATATTTTAGAAACCCTTTTATGTTATTTTGAAGAAACCCTTTCTAAAAATTAAAAACCCCCTTGGGCATAACTAAAAACCGCCAGAATTTTATTCTAGGTTTGTATAAGGTGGTATTTTTATGAGGTGGATTCAAGCGAAGAAAAGGATGGTTACGGTGAGTTGATGAAGGAGGAAAGAGTTGGTGTCATGTTTGATAATTATATTCAGATTGTGTTGATGTAATTTCCAGATCTTTGAATTACTTGCGGGTTTAATTATGATCTAAATTATTATGCAAAATATGATTATATTCTTGTGTATTCAAGAGGCATAGTTGATTTCATTGATATCACTTGATTGTATCTTGTAGATGTATTATTGAAGGCATCATTTTTTTTGATATGATTTGAATATCAATAAAGAATTATTTCAAGTATATGTTATGTTCTTATTGATATATATAAATGAATGCTTTCTTTTGTGAAGTATATTTCAGGGTGAATTATATCTGACTTTTATCAAGAATTAATGTATGTGTTTCATGAGCATGTGTGTTTGATGTTTGAGGTCAAAAGAGTGAAATGTTTTTATTGGGGAATGATTCATTCCCCTCCTAGTACATTTTCACTATAAAAAATTGGTATCAGAGCACGAAAATGGAATAATCCTATAAAGATAGAGGGATATATTTGGTGGAAATAATAGGGGATCGTTATAACTTATGGTGGGAAGTATCTTTTTGAAATGATAATTTATACATGTTGTGTTGAGTAGACAAAGCATGATACTTAGCAGAAGGAACACAAAAGGTTCACACATGGGAATAGGGCTCATTTAAAGTCACGGAAGAATAGGAAAGGAAACGCGTGCGAAAGACAAGGGCATATTTGATACTTAAACATTTTCAGGATTATGGGCTATTTTTGGAGAAACTGTGCAAAGCACACAAACCAAATGAAGACTTGCATGACATGCATTATCTATTTTTGGAAGAGCATATAATAAGAGATTTACATGGATTCAAGTTAATAATAGAATTATTACCACCAGTTAACTAGAAGAGATCTATTATTAGCGCACTTACATGTGTGTTTATTATTGTAAAGGTGCATGGTTATTTTCATCATGTGACCTATTTTAGGAATTAGATAAGTGATAAAGGGAAAGTTCCCACCCTTATAAAAATATAGTGATTTGCGTAGTATAGGAGGAATATGTATGAGATATTATAAAGTTATGATGTCATATCTGATGCACGCATAAGTTTGTGATACTAATATTGTAAGGAGCTTCTGTGTATTTATTATGCTTAATATAATGGAGTGTATTGACTAATTCAAGGTGTTAAACATGAATATAACTAGGTCTTACATGGTATAATTCATATGCTTATCGTTTGAATCCATTACTCCTTAGATCTAGATTCGAAATATGCCATGTAGAAGGTTTATACTATTTATAGATCTGAATGCATTAACTCTTCATCTTGTTAACATATTACACAAGTAACTCTACGAAGGGACCTAGTACCTTTGTGTGCTTTAGGTGAGCGCTAAGTATAGGATGAGTGATGTGCCAACATGCCTGGGTTATTTGTGGTAAATTCTAGGTTGTATCATTGGTTCCATAGTTGGGACCTCTTTTTGAGTTGTTCTCAGGATGGCTTACGATGAAGACATATCAGTTAACCCTAGAAAGTTTTTAAGAGTGGATACAAGATCTAGAAGAAGAATACGCATAGAGGTTTAGCAGAGGATATAAGTTTAACACATGTGTATGGGTGGAACATAATCTGTATGACAGTTTGTATAAGAGCTTCTTCGCTAGTTTTCGATCATTATATTCTGGTTTTTCCCTACTAACGTACTTAACTACTTGCTCTTGGAAATTTGTTTGTGGTCTTCATGCGTGTACAGGTATTCCTGAAGCTTTCAGGGGTTTTGTAGCTACTTCTATCTAACTGCAGCTAAATTCAGAGATAAGTTAAAAATAGAGTTATTTTTTCTGGTTTTTTAAATTTTTTTTATTAAACTTGAAATATCTATATTTTTTTTTGGTCTCTCGTATTTTTTGCATGGTTTCTAAAGAGATTCTAGATTGTCTCTAAACCAAGCTAGTATTCTACCTTTTCATGAGGAAGTGTGTTTTTCTTTGTTTGGAGGTGTAACCCATGTTTTTTTCCGAATATGAGTTTAAGCATGGACATTTTGCTTGCTTGCGCACCCGTCTGCAGTGTGGGCATTTTTTGGGTCTCCAAAACGGCTCGGAGGCATCATTTATTCCCTCCTCTGCCTCAGCCTGCACCAAACCCTATTTTTTTCCTCCTCTATGCCCGCTTGTGTGCTCGTGGTCATGGTCACTATGCTCATGGTTTTCGTACTTGCGGTTTGCCTATTCGTGGTTTGTCGGGTCTCCACCTCCCTCTACAATGCTCAGACTGAAATTTGAATTCCATCCCCTCTTCCCTCACATCTGCCGCAGACTGCACTTTCTTCCTGAATTCTGTGTTTTTTTGGAATGTTCTTCTAATCTATGGTTAGTTTTTTTTAATACTTTCTATTTTTAACTACTTTCTAATTAAAACAAAACGTTAAGCTTTTTACTTTTTAAAACTCTTTACAAAAAATGTGGCACTTATTTAAATTACATTCCTTTTTTAAAAATATATATTTCAGTTTTTGGTAAGTATTTAAAAACCTACTTTTTTTTTTTTAAAGTTTTTAAATACTTTCTTTTTTTATAAAATATTTGAGAGTTTTTTTTTAATATTTTAAATTAAGGTTTTTTTAAAAAATCTTAATTCACTCATCATATTTAATTAAGTTTTTTTAATTAGATATTAAATACTCGTAATTAATTATTTTTTTTTTGTGATTCTAATTTATGATTAGATAATTAAAATCATTCTTTACAACAATGTTAAATTGTCGTGTTTTTTTTAAAACTCCTATAGCTTTAACATTAGCAAAATTGGAAGTTTCTAATGATAATTTTTTAAAGTGTCATTGTCATTTTTCTTTACTAATCATGCGCTCAAGTGTGCATTGACACTTTAAGCCCTCCTTGGCTTCTATGTTCCTTTCCGGCATTCTGAAGATCATCAGAACTCTTACCGAGTTCATCTAAACATTGTATTTTACCCTTATTATTGCTTACGACTAGTGAGTGCATCCGCCATAGTTTTCAGCAAGAGGGTCTCCTTTGTGACGTGAGACGCTTTTTCTCACAGCCAGGATCTGATTTCACCTCCTTCCTAATTTTTTTCTTGTGTGCTTGTATACGGTGTCACTTTTTTGTGCTCCACAAAACATGATTGTGGTATCCTCTCTTACGCATTATTATGTTGATTATAAGGTGAGTTACCAGGTGTTTTACGATGCATGCTCATACGGTCCGATTGTATTCAATGTACAAAAATATAAAGTTCCAAAAGCAAGGGGGTTCTTATATTGTCCTAGGTGGTTGTGATTCTTCTGTTTCTTTTCTGCATTTCTTCTCTCTCTCTTCACTATGGATGCACTTTCAATTCCTTTGCTTACGCCATTCAAATTTTTCGTATAAAGATATAAAATAATAATGAAACTAAGGGGTAAAGGGTTATTCCACATCACCATGGGAGCTGAGACTGAACCAGATGATGAAACTAAAAAATCTAAATGGTTAAACCGTAGTGATGAAGCTTTAGGTCTTCTTTGCATGTCTGTTCCTCCCGAATTTCTTTTCCACATTGAGTCGTCTGAAACACCTAAGTCTATGTGGACAACGATAGATGAAATGTTTGGACAACACGATTACATGAGAGCGCATGACTTGGAAAATGAACTACTAGGGTTAAATCCTAGTGATTTTGAAAACCTATAAGCATTATTCTTGAATTTTTTCCACATTAAATCGTTGTTAAAGGAATGTCAAGTAGAGAAGAAAGATTCTCAATTGGTCTTGTCGATTATCTCTAAGTTAGGTCCCGAATATTCTGTATTCATGTCAACTTTTTACACTACAAAAACTACCTTGGGAAATGATTGGAAAATGCCTCCTTTGACTTTTTTTTGTCCCAACTCATTCGAGAATAGGAAAAACTCATTAAAATGGGGTCTCTCAAGTACAAGTCACATGCCCTTGTAGCAAGTACTAGCAAGGGAAAGAAGATTGAAAAGAAGAAAGAAACAAAGGATCAACCTAACAAAGAAACCAAGACCAAACCTTAAAATGACACAAACACTTTGAATTCGGAGCCTAAGGCACAAAAAGTAAGTTTTTATGTTCCTATTGCAAGAAGCCTGGTCACGATGACAACCACTATTTTTGGAAATATATTGATCACTTATCTCATTTACTTGAGAAGAATAAAATAAGTGTTCCTGAATCTATTAAAAAAATGCTCAAAAGGTTGAGTCTTCCACTACAAAAGGTTATAAATATGATAAGAAGAAAGGAAAGGCCCTTGTAGCAAAATTTGCTCCTTCATCATCATGGATTATACATTCTGGTGTCTCGCACCACATGGGTTCTTCACATGTTGAGTTCTCCAACATCGAGCCTTGTGGAATGTCCCAAATCACAATGTGTAATGACACGACAGTGTCAGTTTCTTGTAGGATCGATAGAGATGGATGGGGAAACATTCAACCAAGTTTTGATCATTCTTGATCTCTCTACAAATATACTATCGGTTTCCCAAATTACTCACCTTGGTGAAGGAATGTGAGTGGAATTTGGTCCTAACTCGGTGATTATTCATGAGCTGAATGATGAAACTACAGTGGCTTAGGGAATGGCAAATCACCATTCACGGTTATATACCTTTTCCCACTTTACTTCTGATTCTATGCCCACTACCTTGCTCACTCACCCAAATGAGGTTAGTAAGCTATGGCATGAGTGATTTAGACATCTAAATTATCGCTACCTTAAACAATTGAGCTAAAATGAAATGGTCAAAAGGGGTTACCCCTTGTCATGTTTGCTAAGGGTCTTTATGAGGATTATACCCTTGGAAAGCATCCTGAAAACAAATTTGACAAAGGAAAATCCTGGAGAGCTACTCATCCCTTGGATCTTGTTCACAACAATATTTCTAGTGCATTTTCTTCTCCTTCATTTACTAGATCTCTTTATGTGCTAACCTTCATTGATGACTATTCATGATATACTTGGGTATATTTTCTTAAGCTTGATTCTGAAGTCTTTGAACATTTTCAGGACGTTAAGGATCTTACTAAGAAACAAACGAAATGGTCTATCAAGGTTCTTTGAACTTACAATGGAGGTGAATATGTAAACAATAGGTTCATGGATTTCTGTACTTCTAAAGGGATCTCTTTGTAGCATATAGTTTCTTATAGCCCTTCGCAGAATGGAGTCGTAGAAATAAAGAACCGTACTCTGAAGGAGATGGTCACTTGTATGATTCACTCAAAGTCTCTTCCTCCATAGTATTTGGCCGAAGCAGTGAATTATGCAAATTACATTCAGAACCATGTTCCACATAAGGAAATAAGAGGGATAACACCCTTTGAAGCCTAGTTTGAACACAATCTTGATGTTGAGAACTTTTGAGTCTTCGGATCTAAGGCTATGGCTCAGATTCCCAAGAAGAAACACAAAGCTTTGGAACCACAATCCAAATATTGTATCTTTATAGGGTATCCTCCTGGCATGAAGGGATATTGATTAATGAATTATACTTCTCATGAGTTGTATATTGCAAGAAGTATTAAGTTTAATGAATCTTCTACGGCTTCTACTTCTCCACCCTATTGAGGTTCTTTAGCTTGCTGATTCAGATTCTAACTCATCAGATGATGATACTGTTGAGTGTGCTCCTCTTCCTGATCCTCCCAACCATCAGACCTCTAAGTATTTTTATTTTGACAGTAGTGATGATGAGGACTATGTCCCTTCTCACTCAAGTGAAGAATCTTCTGACTTTGAGCCTGATCCTCCTAGTCCTCTTTAGGCTAGGAAAACTTTGCAAAGTGCTAGAGATTTAGTTGGAGATAATTTAGATATGAGACGTACTCACTTAAATTTCGTTGGACCCCACTCCTTCTTCACCTCTTCTTCTAATACACAGTCTTTCTGGGAGGCTTCTAGTATTCCTGAGTGGGATTCTACAATGGATGAGATTCCTCTCTCATGAAGAATGATACTTGGGATCTCACGCCTCTTCCAAAAGGAAGAAAAATCATTCAGTGTAAGTGGGTGTTCCGAACAAAGCATGGAGTAGATGGAGATGTTGAAAAGTTTAAAGCACGATTAGTAGCTAAGGGTTTCTCCCAGATAGCTGGGGTTTATTATACTTAAACCTTTACTCCAGTTCCGAAGATGACTTCTATTTGACTGGCCCTATCCATTACCACAGAAAATAGATGTAAAGTATATCAAATGGATGTTAAGAGTGCCTTCCTTCATGGGGACCTAGAGAAAGATATCTACATGAAACAACCTCCAGGTTATGTCCATGATCCCTCCATCATTTGTAAGTTAAATAATTCTCCTTATGGCCTTAAACAAACCCCTCGGGCTTTGGATGACAAGATGGAATCCTTTTTACTTACATCAGGGTTTACTTGGTGTCACTCTGATCCAAATTTTTATATTCTACAACAAGATGACTCCATACTCATTCTTGTTCTCTATGTTGATGACTTGTTGATAACAGGCAACTCTTCCTCTATTATTGATTATGTGAAGATCACCTTGGCTAATAGGTTTTCCATGAATGACTTAGGTCTGGTTCATTACTTTCTTGGGATCCATATTTCACAATCTGACTCAGGAATTTTGATTTTGCAACCTAAGTATGCTTTTGATTTCCTAGCTCATTTTCATATGTCTAGTTGCAAGTCTTCTCCTACTCCTTTTCTTTCCGGGGTTAAGCTAGTTTTTGATTGCTCTACTCCCTTAATTGATGGTACCCTTTATCAACAGTTGGTGGGGAGCTTGATTTACCTAACTCAAACTCAACCGAATTTATCGTATGCTATTGGGATCATGTCTAGATTCATGCAGGAGCCACATGAGCTACATTGGTAAGTAGCTAAATGGATCCTTCATTATGTTCATGGCACCTATCTTGATGGCATTCACTATCATGGAGGGGTGGATTATGACTTGATTGGGTTCACAGATTCTGATTGGGTCGGTGACTTAGATCATCAGAAATCTACTTCTAGCTATAGTTTCTCTCTTGGTTCGGGTCCTATTAGTTGGTCTAGTGAGAAGCAGAATGGAAGTGCAATATCTTCTACAAAGGTAGAATACAGAGGAGTAGCTAACACTACCATAGAATCTATTTTGCTACATGGTATTCTGAAAGAGTTTGGCATCCAATTTCGGTGGCCTACCATTATGTACTATGATAACATGAGAAATATATCTATTTATAGAAATCTAGTTCAACATCATTGGATGAAGCACATTGAGATCTATAAGCATTTCATATGAGAGCTTATTCATGATGGTATCATTGACATTCAGTACATTCAGACAGGTGATCTGATTGCAGACTTATTTACCAAGCCCTTCACTGAGATGAAGTTTCTTCACTTACGGTCTCTTCTTGGGGTGAGGTCTTCTGTAGCTGCTCATCTTCTTTGGGCTATGTAGTACTCTTTTTTTGTCTTCTTCTTCTAGGAATATGTTATTTGTATATGGGCACCTTGTCATGCCTTTAGTTATCGGGCCCCATTGACACATCTTTCTTAGTTGTTTAGGAGTGTCTTCTCTTTCCGTTTAACTCATCATAGCCACTACCCCAACTTCAATGAAGGGGGGGTGTTGGTGTGAGTTATCCTATGTTTCCTCCACTCACATATCGAGGGTCATCTCACATGGGTTAGGTTTATGGTTTGTTAGTGAGTCATACACTAGGGTTACTCACCACCTTATATGTATCCCTTCATTTGACATTTATGAGCATGCCAAGACACTCCACTGTATTTTATCTACATGTGCAAGCTTTGTTTTGTTATGAAATTTATTCAATTGTTGGTCGATTCTTCCTTGTGATTACATTGGAGCCATTACAATTGAACCAAAGTGCAACTTTATCGTGGTGCACAGTTTCTGATACGATCCATCAAATCTATCAAGAACTGTACGAGTGGCTGGTTGCTTATTTGTCTACAAGGGATTTGGGGTATCACAAAATTATTTGGACCTAGGAAGATTTTAAGGCCCTTTATGATGTTAATCTTATTTGGACATGCATTGTGGATACTTGGTTTTGTGGTGTTCTGAACAATTATAATCTAGAGTACTCAATTTCCACTTATTCTTGCCCATAGGTAGTGGAATTCCATTTTTTATGAAATCCTAAGGGAGCTTACTTGTAAGGCATTGCACTAACTATCAAAATCTAGATGGTGATGATGAACTTGAAAAGCAAACCAATGGCTAAATAAAACCCACCATGTGTGGGGGCAGGAGAAGGTTTGGTGAAAGATGGCAGACCTAGCGGTAGAAAGTAGAGAGAAAAAAGGAAGCTTAAGTATAATTAGGTGTGTGAGAGGGAGAGAGAGAATTAGCAAGATGTTACAGAGAAAATGGCATTGAGAAGAGAGATGGATCACGAAGGATTTGGAGCTCACGGAGAAGGTGGGCAACCTGAGCATTAGGAACTCCCCCATTTGGGAAATCATGACAAGGAACCCTCCTAGGCCTCACATGGAAGCGGGCTATCAGAGACAACCTTATCCACAGGCATGCATCTCAATCTTCTTGGAAACCTAGCCCTTGTGCTTGTTTTTCAAGTATTTAGTATGATAAATAGTCAACTAGGTAATTTATGTTGTGGGAGAGCAAGAGTAAATCTCATAGCGAGTAGATTGATGGTAGGGAAAATGTCTTTATTATTGTTTTGTAGTACCTTTATAGGTGCATCATCTAGATGGAATTCAAGTGTGTAAAATTTTAGACTCACGTTTGGGAGTGGTAACACTTCACCAATTGTAGGGGTTCAGTTCAGTACTATTCGTGGGACACATGGAAGTACATATTTTGGTCTAATTCTGGCTACAAGTGGAGGATCTAGAGGAATAGGTTGTTCTAGTTCCAGTGAATCTAATGGTTCTGGAGGTAGAGGAAACATAAGAGGTTCTTGATCAAGTTGGAAAGCTCCGCACAAACCCCAGAATATTTACATGGAGATGTGTCTTCCTCTTCCAGTATATAGGGGCATAGAAGATGTTGTTCGTGCACATGTGTGAAATAATGTGGCATGCAAAAGGGATCACATCTTCTGAGTGTAGGGTAAGTCAATTTGTAACTACATTATAGGGAAATGAACACAGTTGGTACCACAAGTTTGACACTAATCATACTTGCGTAGACTATGCATCATTAAAATATTTTTTCCTTAAAGTGTTTCACATCCCTAAGTTCAATTAGAAGAGTATAAGTGCACTTAAGTATATAGAACAAGGCACTTTTGAGAGTGTTAGGGAATATCATGTCCATTTCAAAATGCTCTTATATAAGATTTCTTATGATATTCATGCAAGATAACATGCACAATGGCTCATTGGAGGTCTTATTACACCTTTTATAAGGGTGTTATCACATAAGACATACACTAATCTATATGAAGCACTTGAAGAAACTTTAGGTGATGAGGTAGTTGTAAGTATTGACACTTGATTAAACTCATTCCTATAAGCACATATTGCAGCTATGGCAAAGAATTTGGAGAAACTATCGGCAAACTCAGCACATGAGACATGCATAGGGATTTGCTGTAAATATTATGAAGTAGAAAAGGCACACCAAGGATAGTTATCCTCAAAAATCATTACATTCATTATTATTGGACTACGAGATATGTCATTTGAACCATGATGCTAGCCACTTCCCATTATTGCAATGCGTAATAAGGAAGAACACCTCTTGCTATTGTAAAATTTATAGGTCCACAAATCATGAAACAGAAGACTTCTAGCTGATTTGTTAGATCCATGATGCTATAGACATTGGTTTACAATGGATGAGAGTATCAAATAACTCTAAAGGAAGGAATGAGCACTAGGATATGGATCAAAATCAAGTGCGCTATGATCAGAATGAGGGACGTTTTGAAGGAGGTCATGGCAAAGGTCGGGGATATCGTGGTGGATTTGGAGGCCGAGGTGGTGGTGGTGGATGAGGTGAGTTTCCTCGTGGAGCATGTTATACATGCAGATGTATTGACCAAAAAATATGTGAATGTCCTCAAAATATTACATGTTTTTTATGTGGAAAGAATCATAGCTATGAGGAATGCTTGAACTTATATGAGAATATTAGTAAAAAACATAAACAAGAAAACAAAGGCATAGATATGGTTAGGAGACAACACATTGTGGAAATTAGTGGATGTCCAAGTTGGAATCGGAATCTAAGGCATTGCCTATAAATATAACTACCTGCACTGAAGTGACATACACCAAAGAAGCATTACAAAATAAGCCTACCATCACTAAGGAGGAGGTTCTACATGCACGATATCTAGATCCTTTCCATCAGAAGGAGTTTTATCAGGAAACCATGAAGGTACTATTAGTGTGAAATCACAGCACCTCCAAATGAGTTATGGATCTACTTTTATAAGGCAAGGTCATTTGGTGTGATTTTCATAACATTGGATCATTACCCAAGCTGTGGGACTTGCAAATGGGAATGATCCTTCAGAGAAGGTTGGTTTCTCTTCCTAATTCTAGCACTAAACTACTTCTAAGGAAGTAAATGCAACTATATACTACTAATATAACAATTCCAAGGGACCAGGGAGAAAGAGAGAGCATAAAACCAAAGAAATCCTAAACTAAAGAGATGATAAAACTGACAAAATGGAACTGTTGATCACAAACCCAATTTCTTGAAATGGAGAGAGGTGAGCGATCGAGAGAATGGAAAGATGCATCATAGACAAAGGATAAAGTTCACAAAGAACACCAATTCAAACCCCTTAAACACAACTCCCAAAACCCACAATCAACATCAGATATATGCACAGTATACCCTGCAATGGTGAGAGGTGAGAAGAGACAACAAAATGAGCAAAGAATGGACAAAAAACATCACGAATTTTTTTATTGCTCTAGGAGTTCACACAGTACACCATTAACGAGCAAGAGGAAGGAAAATACCATTACAAAGAAAAGGGAGGCTTAAACTCCACATTCGACCCTGGAGAAGAAAGAGAGAGAGGGGTAGGGAAGAAGAATGAACAACCCTTTACAATGAATCCTGCCCCTGTATTTATAGATTTGATCAGAGAGAAGAAAGAGAGAGGGAAGTGGGAAATGTGGGTTGAAAGTAAACCACTACTATTAACGCTTCTGATAAAATATGCCCCAAATCTGTCTTTACTACAAGATTCCTTGATTTGTCACATTAAAAGAAGAGGAAACGATAGAAATAGATCAAATATGATCTAGTTGTTGAGATAGATGGATCCTGCATTGAAGGCCTAAAGACGTTTCCCCCATTTTCCTTTACCTGACCTCCTCAAAATTAAATTCTCATACCTTCATGGCGTAGGTGAGGCTGGGATATTTTCAATGGTGTTAGATTTGCAATATTTCAAGCCTTGAGTCAAAAGATACGCCCCTTCGAATTTTGTATTGGTTTATACGAATGGATGGGGAAAATAGTTTGAAAAATGGGCCCCACTTTTGGTTTGGGACACATGGCAGCCGGATTAGAACAAAAAATCAGTCTTAAGGGTTTGTAATTTATCTTTTACCCTTTGAACGAAAGGAAAATTTTCACATTTCCCTCTGACTCCCCACCTTGGCTTTGATTCAGGTTCTAATGTTGACTTTTCCCTGATGGAGTTGCGGGCCATTTTACAAATTTTACCCTTTTTTGTGATAACAAGGGGCAAAGAATTAACTTTTCCACCGATGCCCTTCTTTCCTCTAGGAAAAGTGTCGGTCTGCCACTCATTTGGTCTTCCCCTTTTTTGTTCAGTTCCTCTGCGGCACTACCCTTTCCTCTCTGACCATGCAATTCCATTATTGAGTCCTCCCTCAACCCTTTAAATAGATTTAAGATATGGAAACGTTCAAAAGAACCGTTTCTTCTATTTCTTCTTATGCAGGGTCGAATTTGACTTTCTCAGGGCTTTGTTTTCACTTTGCCTGGTTGTGGAACTTGAGCTCGTGGGTTTGAATCATTTCCTTCATAATTTCTTTATGTGCATGAGTTTTTTTGGCCAAAATTTCCTGGGGAACAAATTTTTGATAACAGGTACTCATAAATTGTAGGGGTGAAATAAAGTGTTTAAAGGAGCAATCATTGAAAATGGAGCAAAAGAAAGTAACCGAGATGGTCCAATATGATTTTGATGACTTGAAGGAGGTGTGAAAAATTTTGTGCCAGGAGAATATCATTCCATTGTTAGGGAATTGGCTAAAGGGAAACACTCCACGCACAAGTATTGAGACTAGGTGAAAGATCCTACATGAAAATGTTCCCACCCCCCATAGCTTTTACT
This sequence comes from Taxus chinensis, assembly GCA_019776745.2. Taxonomy (NCBI): domain Eukaryota; kingdom Viridiplantae; phylum Streptophyta; class Pinopsida; order Cupressales; family Taxaceae; genus Taxus; species Taxus chinensis. Next base: position 635,540,621 of record CM034152.1, on the reverse strand, counting down.
ATGACAAGAAAATCACTATGAATGTTGTTGTGGATGGATGGATTTTTAGCAATATATTGATTGATACGTGTGCGGAAGTCAATGTTCTTACTTTAGATGCATGGGTACAAATGGGGATACCTACATTGCAACCATCTTCTAATCTATTATTTATGGCTAATCGAACCAATGTCACTTCTATTAGAGTTTTAAAATATGCATCCATTACTATACAAGGGGCTAAAATCATAGGGAACTTTGAGGTTTTGGCACTTGCAGAAGTAGACAACTTCCCATATCTTCCTGGGCGCCCGTGGTGTTATGCAAATAATGTATATCTTTAGATCAACAAGGGTTATATCAGTTTTGAGAACAAGGAGGAAAGGGTTATTATACGTTTAACTGATGGGAAATATACGCCCTATGATGAGCCTTTAAGTGAGTAAGATCTTAATAGGATTTATGTATGTGCAATCCAAGACCCAAAAGTGCTCGAGCCATCCAAAGAAGGAATCCTTCAGTGGGAAGATGCATAATCTATTAGCGATACTACAATTATTGCTTGTGATAATTGGGCTCATGGTACTTATGAGTTGGTAGGGCATGAATTAAGAAGCACATTTGCATGGAATAGTAGACCTCATTGTATCAGGAGAATAGGTAACAACTCGGTACTTCAATACATTGGAGAAGGAGATCCTATTATATTTTTGGACACCATGAAGGAATAATGGATAGACCAGTTGGAGAGAAAGAATATGCTATCATATACCCTACACGGGACAATACCGCGCTGGTTGGTGGTTCACAGGGATAATCTTGTAGGATGGAATGAAATCAGAATTTCTCTTTCTACTCAGTTTTCCAGGAGAAATGCACCTGCTCAAATATTTACTTATCATGGTAATCCACCTATTCAACACCATGTTCAGAAGTGTGAGAGACTCTGGACAGAGAGGAAGGAAGCTTTAGCACCTTCACTCTGGGTACACAAATTTTATTCCACTATACAAGGCTATGTGTGTGCCTGGTATGTATATGCAAAACTCCATAGAGAGAATTGAAATTGGTAGGATTTGATTGTAGGAATGATCTAGACTTTTGACTAATTCTCTACTAAACATCCAGTAGAAGATGCATTAAGGGTTATAAAAAGGTTAACTATGGGAGACAATGCAAAGGAAGAAGAACTCATTTAGGGGTTATTTGATGGAAACATCTTAGGAGCATGTTTTACAGAAGAAATAGAGACAAATGCAACACTACTTAAGCGTATTGGCCTTAAGAAAGAAAAAGGAAAGATGGTCTACTTAGTGAATGATGAAGAAGTAGAAAATATGGATGTAGATCATTCAACAGGTTGGCGTGAGGTGTTAGAAAGTGTAGATATGATCACACACACCTATCATGAACCTATGAAAACATAATTGGGGATTATTGGTCTGAATTTGAAGTGGCAAACCTCATTGAGTTATTACGAGATTATCAGTACTTATTTCCTAGGGGATACCATGAACTAAAAGGTGTGCATGAATAATTAGGAGAAATGAATATAAAGCTTAAGGAAGGTGTGCACCTGATCAGCAAGATACCCTATAGGATGAACCCTAACTTGTACAAAAAGGTTAAGGAAGAAATTGACAAAAATTTGAAGTCTGGAATAATCAAGCCCCTAGATGAATCAAAATGGGTTAGCCAAATGGTGATCAATATAAAGAAATATGGTCATATTAGGATCTGTGTTGACTATAGGGAGTTGAATGCTTCATGTGTGACTGATCCTTTCCCTATGCCATTCATAGAGGAAATATTAGAAGGCATTATTGGGCACAAGATCTATTCCTCTACAGATGTATTCTCTAGGTATCATTAGGTTAGGATTACACAGGAGGATCAAGAAAAGACTATGTTTACCACTGAATGGGGAATTGTTTCATATATTGTGATGCCTTTTGGTATGAGAAACACACTTGTTGTATTTCCATGCATAGTTTTCCAAGAATTCAAATATTTTATTCACAACTTTTTATAATTTTATTTAGATGATTGGACCATGTATGGACTTATTAAGGATCATTGTGAAAATTTACACTTAATGTCTGAAAGATGTTGACAATTAAGCATCTCTTTTAACATAAAGCAATGTGTACTTGTTAGACCATTTGGCACACTATTAGGGCACATCATCTACAAGGAGGGTTTTTTTGGTTGATCCAGCTAAGGTTGTTGTCATTATCATCCTGGAACAGCCTACAAGTAAAAATAGGGTGCATGGATTCTTAGATCGCACTGGGTATTATAGAAAATTTATTAAAGGGTATGCTAAGGTTGCCACACCCTTGGAGGAGTTACTAAAAGGAAAAGGTACATTCTATTAGGGGGAAGCACAATAGTGCACATTCAAGACATTAAAGGAAAAACTTACTACAGCTTCTATTCTATGATTTCCCTCGTGGGACCAACCATTTCATGTACATGTGGATGTTTCTCGCAGGACCATTGGTGCAGTGTTGGCTCAGCCTAGAGAAGGTATTATAGATCATCCTATATGTTTTGATAGTATAAAGTTGACTTAGGAAGAGAAGAATTATACAACTATAAAGCCCGAAGCTTTGTCTATGATCTACGTGCTACATAAATTAAGACAGTACTTGTTAGCAACACCATTTGTATTTTATACCGATCACATGGCATTGAATTATTTGGTAAACAAACCCATTTTATAGGGGAACATATGCCGATGGGTACTCTTATTCGAATAATTTGATTTTACAGTTGTGGTAAAAGCAAGGAAACATAATTCTAGACCTGACCATTTATCCATAATACAATCAGGAGAAGACATGCAAGCAATTAAAGATACCATGCCCAATGCATAGTTATACCGGTTACAACACACACCATCAGAATTAGAGGACATTGTTGTCTTTCTACATATATGTAGGCATCATAAGGAATGAAATACTTAGAAAAGAAACAACTTGTCATTCATGTGGCACTGTTTATGTTTATTATTGGTGACCTGTACAAGTTAGGTCGAGATGAAGTATTGTGCCGATGTTTATAGGAACATGAGCACATAGATATCATGGAAGAGGCTTGTGGTGGTATTGTAGGTGGGCACTATGTAGGTGATGCCACTATGTGTAAGATTCTACCCACTAGATTATGGTGGGAGACCATGTATAAGGATTGTAAGTCATATTGCAAGGTCCGCAATCACTGTCAGTGCATTGGAAAACCAAGACAAAGAGATGAAATACCTTTAAGACCTATTCCTAGTGCATAACCATTTGAGAAATGGGATATAGATAGTGTGGGTGTTATTTCACCAATCACACATAGGACTAGATCACGCTATATCATCACTTGCATAGATTATTTGGCAAGGTGGGAAGAAGCAACACCTATAAAGGATTGTACAACTTCAACAACTAGGTTTCTATGGGAAAATATTATTTCAAGGTATGTATTCCCGTTGAGTTTGACATAGTGATAGGGGAACACATTTTTTGAATGAGACAATTAGAATTCTATTAGATGAGTTCATGATTGCACACCATAAGACTACACCATATCATCCTCTAGAAAATGGGATTGCTAAGGCTTTCAACAAGATTTTGAGCTAGACATTGACAAAAAATTGTGATATTGGAAGGAAATATTGCGATGATAAAGTTTCTACTATGCGTTGGTCATATAGAACAACATACAAGGGGTTAAATAAGGCCACACTCTTTCAATTAGTGTTTGGCACAGAAGCAGTTCTTCCTATGGAATTCATGTTACCTTCTTTATGTATTATGGGTATTACAAGTCTAGTTGATGAACAAGCATTAGAATAATGCATTGAAAATTTGATTAAGATGGATGAGTGATAAGAAATAGCATTCTGGAGCTAGAAGTAGGAAAAAGCTAGGTAGAAAGCATGGCATGATAGTCACATTAGGGACAAAAGGCTTGAGCTAGGACATACGATGCTTGTTTATTATTCTAAGTTTTTGCGCCATCCAGAAAAACTTAAAGCACATTGGCTAGGACCATATGTTATCACTAACATACTTGAAATAAGATATTGCCAGTTAGAGGCGCTTGATGGAATACGGTTACCTAGTTTCTTCAACGGGAATAGGTTAAACTACTACTATAAATAAGTCTTCTTGGTGTTTGTAATAAGGTAGCTTTTCCATTTAGATTAGGTTTCCAATTATGTATTCCTATAATATATTTAGTTCTTTTTCGATATGCTTTGTCAATTTAGTTGGTGGTTTGTGTAATAAGAGTGTTTATGCGCTAGAAGCTAATTACCATTTGAAGAATTTTTATGTGTAGAGGACTACACATACCATTTGTGTGAGGTGGCTATTGAAAAATGGGTACACATAAAAAAACAAACTGCGACAGGTGCTAATCAAGTTTGGAGAGTTGGTGGAAATAATATTGCTTCCAAATAAGGACCATAGATGTAGGTAAACAGAGGAACATTATAACACAAGGTAAGTAGCAGCTGTGGGGACTACCAAGAGAAGGCGTAGTGGTAAGGTACTCAAGCACATGGAAGCACACTTAAGAGATGTTTGTAGCTAGAAGGTAGGAATATGTGCTAGAAGGTTATAGCTGAGGCATGAAGATGTACCGCATGGAAATTTTGAAAATGGTCAATTAATGAAAGGATTCTTGGTAGGTAAAGGAGAAATTAATGCACCAATGTTTTGAAAATCTATAAACGAATGTGATGCAAATTCATTTTTACCATTTTAATCACAATAATTTGAATGATCTAAGTGTGATCGAGATGAGAAAAGAGTATTGAGGTGTGGAGAGTGTGAAAGAAGATGTGGAGAGTAGATTGGTATGCAGAAGAAGCTTGTGTCCCCATTTTTGAAGGGTTTGAGCAAAGAGGAGCATTATAAAAGAACTAGGGCACATGATTTCAGCTAAGGCACATGGATTCAAGCTAGGGTTTGAAATATCTTGTTATAGGGGTTTTAAGGAGACACATTTACGCACTAAAAAGGACAAAAAGGTGATATTTTAAGATGGCACCAAAGAAAGTACTTTCCGTAAGAGCTAAAGGAAAGAAGAAAGTGGCGGCAGAAGTTGAAGCTGTGTCCAAAATTAATTTTTTGGAGATGTAGTCCCAAAAAGATGTTATAGTTGGGAAAGAATGGGATTCCCACATTCGTAAGTGTAAAATAAGTGATTACAACCACTACACATTGGATAACAAGAAGGAATTAGATGCATTGATGAGCACGAAGACCAACAACTACACAACAGAGGACATGAAAATATATGATGAAACTGGGGAGAAGTTGTTAAAGTAGGTTAGATTCTATCAGTTATACACGATCCCTTATTTTGGCAAGTATGAACCATTATACTAGTGTTTAATGAGAATATTCCATGAGGACTTCTTCTTTTTTGTTAGACGGAGGGTCAGAATCAAATCCTCTTTGATTATAAAAGTGACAAGATTAAAAGGAACAGGGGTATACCTTTCTGGTGATTTAAGAAATAAATAAGTAATCTTAGAAACATAGAAAAAGTTGTGATATATAAAGGGTCCACGTGGGATGGACATTGACAAGTTAAAAAAGTAACTAGTGGTTCAGGCAGTTGCACATCTGGTAAAAAATTTGAATGACCAAGAGAGGTGGTTGTAAGTGAATACAATGTGGCTGCATATCACAAGGATAATGTCACAGGGAGTGATCTACAACATAAGAGGATATATTGCAGAGAAAATTATTAAGGATGCGTGCACTGGTGAAAAAAATCAGTTTTGGCACTATTTTAATTTCTTTAGTATTTATGGAGATTAGAGTGTTTGATGGGCCAAAGGAAAAGATATGGGAGTATCCCATGTAGAAAAAATCCCTTGAAGAAAGGTTTGATAAATATTTATGTGAAGGATCAATGAGTGGGCCATTCAAACAGAGGGAGGAGATGCGGTATAATAGGCTCCATGCAACATTTCAAGAGGAGTGACACATTCCTAAGGAGTTATCGTCAGTGGTGAGAAAGGTAGTATATTTTGCAGTGTATGAGCACTTCTACATCATGCGGTTTGCTATGAAGGATGGGACTTGGAGCCCATGTTGTAAACTATTGTATTCCTTCACAGTGTGCTACTTCTAGGCATCCATCCACCATTTTACTGATACGTGCCACCTGAATATTACTATAGACAAGGTAGACTACAACTACCACACTCTAAGGAAGACATACGTCTATCCAGGAAAGTTTTCCTATGTTGAGAGACTCATTTCAGAGGTTCTAAGCATGAATCTGGTAAGCTTGGTAATTGGTGACACTGGAGAAATGCTCGTATACCTTCACCTTAAGCCCACACTAGAGAATAAAAAATATGTGGAGAATGATTTGGTGCTCCTACTACCACCTAAGGGAAAACATATAGTGAAGAACGTAACATCTCCAAATCCCGTGGAACCTATAGAGGTAGATGAGGAGGAAGAAGAGCATGAAGATAGTGGTGGCTTGGTACATAGAGGCTAGAGGAAGCCTACAACAAAAATGGAGACTGAGCGTGCATGTACCCCACCAGAGGAACAACAAGAAGAAGAGGACTTCGAAGTATTCAAAGGAGAGTGTCATTTGAAAATGGTGTTTAGTAGAAAAAGAACACAAGGCACATGAACTCCATAGTTGATACGAATATCACCACGACTCTCTCTATAGAAAGAGATAACTAAGAAAAGAAGGAGAAATTTGAAACTGAATGATGAGGCAGAGGAGTCTGCAGAGAGGGCACCTATGAATCCTATACCACAAGAGGATGTGGAAGAACCCATAGATGAAGAAATGAAGGTTGAAGAAAAATCAATAAGTAAGGCAGGTGAAATAGAATGAGATATTGCTCAGAACATAAAAGATCCAACTTCAAACTTTAACATTGAAGTTCCTAAGGGGAAGAGAATAAAGAGAGAAAGTGGGGAGTATGTTACACCAATCATGGGCTATGAAGAGGATGCATGTAAAATTTTCCACACCCGATTCTAGAATACATTGGGCCTCAATGACTTATATGGATGGGAGTTGATGGACCCTTACATGGAAACTACATGCACAAGGAAATAATTGTCATGGACCGAGCACACTCACATGGATGAGCCTAATTTTGATGTATGTGAAGATTTCTATGTGTCACAAATAATGAGAAAGGCACCACATAATAGGCACATAACCATCAAACCAACCGTTATGTCTAGTGAGTAGGAGATTAATTCCTTGGTGAAGGTATCTACAGAGGTGGAGCGTAGGAATGTGGATAAAGATGCAACTATTAGAGCGCTAAGAGAATATATCAAAGATAAAGATGCAGAAATAGCTTTTCTAAAAGGAGAAAAGGACCCAGAGAAAAAGAAGAATGGGGTTCTCATCACCATGGCAGAGGAGATCGACGATCATGCCCTGTAAGCAAGACCGCACTTAGAGCGCAAGGTACCAAAAAATTTCCCTTCGGCTATGCATTATGTGCATATCTTAGTTGATTTGGTACTTGAGGATGTATCGGTTTGAATGTGAACACCAATGAACCCTGAGAAGGAAGAAGAGAGAGGAAGGGCTTCAATGGTGAGAAATATTTCATCTTATGAATAATTACTCCAAACCTTACAAGAGGAGCTGAAGAAAGCAAACCATGCATTGAATATATGAGCAACTATGGAGGCAGTGATAAAAATTTGGACCATGGTAAAATAAAATGAAGTCCTCAAGGTCATGACGGATGAGAATTTGGGGCACACGAAGATATTGGAACTAGAAACACAAAAGCGCAAGGCCCTTGTAGCAGCTCAAGACCCCCATAAAGAAAGGCTGGATGAAATTGGAAAACTTATAGTGAAGAAGATGGATCTTCTAAAAGGAAGGGTAACTACAATGTCTAGCATTATTATAGTATTACAGAATGAGAAGGAAGATATTGCACAAGAAGATTTAAACTCTATTGTATCAGAAATTCTAGAAAAGGAAGAAGCCACATTGAGTGATTGGAAAACTTTGGAGGATGAAATCAAAGAAGAGTATTTGGAGTTAATTATTCCAGTTGAAACAGAGGACATTATAGGGTGAAATTTCATTCTTTGTATAGCGATTATTTAATTTCCTTTCATCCCCATTCTATATTCTTTAAAAGTATCAATAGACAACCATTACCGAGGCAACAATGCAGTTTTGTGTGGGGTAATGTTAGCAGATAAAGTATGATACTTAGTAGAAGGAACACAAAAGGTCCATGCATTGGAATCGGCCATGTTCAAAGGTGTGGGAAAAAAGGAAAGGAAACACACACAAAAGGCAAGGACATATTCAAGACGTAGCCATTTTCAGGATTACGGGCTATTTTTGGAGATAGTGTGCAGAGAAAAAAAATCGTATGAAGACTTGCGTGTCACGAATAGGATATTTTAAGAAGAGCATATACTAAGTGCTTTGCATGGATTCGAGTTAATAATAGAATTATTATTGCCACTTATAAAAAAGATATCTATTATTAGCGCACTTGCATGTGTGTCTATTATTGTAAAGGTGCATGGCTATTTTCAGCATGTGACCTATTTTGGGAATTATGTAAGCAGTGAAGGGTAAGTTCCCACTATTATAAATATGTAGTAATCTGTGTAATATAGGACGACTATGTATGAGCTATTGTGAAGTTATGCTACCAGATCTAGTGCACGCATAAGATTTTGATACAAATATTGTAAGGAGATTCTATGTATTTACCGTGTTTAATATAATGGAGTGTATTGACTTATTCAAGGTGTTAAACATGAATATAACTAGGACTTACATGGTAGAATTCACAGGTTAATTTCTTTAATCCATTACTCCTTCGATCTATATCTGGAGTATGATCTGTAGAATGTTTATACTATTTATGGATTTGAATGCATTAACTCGTCATCTTTCTAACATCCTGCACAAACAACTCTAGGGAGGACCCTGGTACCTTAGCACACTTTGGGTGAGCACTTAGTCTAGGCTAAGTGATGTGCCAATGCACCTGGGTTATTTATGGTAAATTCTAGGCTGCATCATGTTGTGTGTATCTCATGAGGAAATAATCAATGGTTCAAAGACTCAACTTGAGGCTTTTCTAGATGAGTTAAAGAACAAGAGTGAAGAATGTCTCAAACATGAGACTTAGAAATTGGATTTGAAGAAATATTTAACTACCATGACAAGTAAGGTATCATTTTTATGAAATATCAGATAATTTTTATATTATGCTAGCAAAAAAACCATATGGTGATAGAGGTCTATGCTTCAAGGAGGATTCATTCAAATTAGAGAAAAATGAGGAAGAATAAATTCAATTATGTAATGATATAATACATATAAGCATGGGAGATAATTAAAATCTTCCATCTCATGGAATATCATCTCTCAGAAAACCTAATGCATATAGACATGGAGTTTTTCATGGTAACTACTATATGTGTGGTGTTTATGGACATAGAGCTAGTATGTGTAGTCCTAAATTTGAAAAGAAGGATCACTGGAACAGATAAGTTAAGAGGCATTATTTTGAAGGAGATAATGAAGAATAATGTTAAGGAAAGAAGGATTAAATTTTTTGTTAGAGATATGGTCTGAAATTTTACCTTTGTCATGCAAAGGGACACCATAAAAAGTATCACAAGAATGAACAATCAAACACGAGAAGGTTTGTAAGAAATCTTAATCGATATGGTTTTTCATGTAATGGTTATGTACATAAAGCAATTGCGTGCAAGAGAAGATAGATGGAATGTTTTAAGTTCCCCAAGGTAGGGCACATTTCAAGGTTCTGTGATGAAGGGAAGTTTAATAAAGGATCCAAACCAAAAGTTTATGAATAAAAGATGAAGGAGGCTAGCCAAAGTGTTCAAGAGGATCTCAAAGGTATGATTGACCAAAGAGAAGAATTTTTTGTATCATAAAATAAAGAGTCAATCAAGGAGACAAAATATGGCTTAGGACCTTGTTATGTCTCTCTCCTAGATCCTCAATGATGACATGTTCCTCTACTCGGATTCTTAGAGGTTTATTGGTCCAAATTAAGCATTTTGAGTGAGGGGGATATGTATTAATCTTTGTATGTCTTATTTATGGTGTTAAGGTATTTCATTTAAATTATTTAAGTATAGTTTTGTGATACTATATGGTTATTCAAGTTGTGTATGTCAATACTTAAGTCTTGTAGTATGTTATGTATGATGATTCTATGTTCTTGTGGTCCGAATTTACATGATCATCTAGTACTATCAATTTAGGATGACTCAATATGTCCAAGATTCATATTGATGTCTCATAAGAGGTTAGTTGTGTTATGTCATCTATGTCAGTGGTTGGAGTTGATGGATGAGTCCCAAATATGTGTCATCTCATGTTTTTCTGATCTAAGTCATCAATGGAATGCCATTACTTTTTCTTGAAATTTAATATCATGAATCAAGTGAGTCCTAGTGTCTATGAAGAGTTTGAAATCATGAGATATCTCAAATAGTAATTCAAACTGTGAGAAAGTCTCTAAGCATTCATGATCATACATTGGTCTGTTTTAGTCATTCAAGGGTGTGTCAAGTCCAAATGTCCTTGGGTTATTGTTATTGTGATGTTTTCATCATGATGTTAGGTGTTATATTTATTTGAAAAGAAGGTTTGAATATGAAATGAGTCACCAAAACGATTACTTGATCATACCATCACTTCAAAAGTGGTTTGTGACTGTGATGTGCTAAAATCAGGGGGAATTTAAGTGAAATCAAAGCTGGATCCAGGGATGTAAATGGTATGTTATATTTCCAATCAATTTAAAATTTGATCATGATGTCAAGAGATGTATTTAAATTGTTGGTTGGTGAAGCGTGTAATCTATAAATTAAAATTGCATGCATTTTTGAATCCTCTCCATCATAATTGGGGTTCTAACAGTTCATTGTGAGTGGTATGAAATAAAAGTTGTCATTGAAGGTGATAATGATGGAATATAGAGATAAAAGTTGAAAAAATAATATAGGCAGTCTGTAGTTTTTTATTCACAAGGTTTTATGCCATGAAAATGTCAGAGGTTTCTAAAATTCATGATAGTCCAAAGTGTTAATAGTGAAGAGTGACAAAGACCTAATTGGTAAAGAATGAAGTTGTAAATTAGGAAATTTTCATTTTGTATCATACTTCAATATTCATGTAGGTATTAATATGGTCTATGGAAGTACTGTATTAACTTGTTTATAGTGATACATTTTTCGATCTCGTAGACACAGTTCACATGGCATTTTTTGTGGTGTTTTAAATAAAATATTATTGTCAAAAGTGTGTAGAATAGTTTGAAATAGGTTTGGAAGTATAAATCATGAGAAAAAGTATTTGAATATGTTTATATTTCAAGGTAAAGTGCTCAAAGGCACATGAAAACAATGAACTCCTCAAGTTTATCAACTTTATGCTCATTTCAAAAATGTGCAAAGTGTATTTGCAAAGGATAAGTGTTAATTATCTTTTTAATCTCATCAAGAATTCATAATAATACCCCTGGAATTTCTAATAAGTACTTTCTCGATGGATGAGAATGTGAAAAAGCTTCTAAGTAGTCTCTTAAGAGCTAAATAGTCACTTGAAGAGTTCACAAAATAGAAAAGTTTGAAATTCATCTTTGTCCTCTTCCAATTATGCCAAAGTGTATTGAGCTCTCAAGAAGATTAATGAAGAGTGAGAAGTTTGAATGGTTTGTGATGGGATGTGAAAATTTATTTCCTATAGACAAATTATGTAGAGAAAAATGTTTGAATTTGAAGAGCCTATTTTGTCTACTATTGAAGAGCTTGACTCAAGGTTGTTGAAGGAAGTTGGAGAGTCAGATATGGATCATGCAAAGTTTCTCAAGTATGTAAAATGAAGAGTCATAGAATATATATATATATATATATAATATATATATATATTTGACATTACGATTCAGTTATCAAAGAAAATATGATGTTTTTAGGTGCAATGGATATAATTAATTTTGGGCCTATGTAAAGTGTGAAAAAGGAAAAAGAAATATCATGTACAACATATGATTGTGATGAAGAATTGCAACATAACAGTGATATAGTAGCTCAAGAACAAGATTACTAAGTTGATAATGATCATAAATACAAAATGATATAGAAATAAAAAAAGTGACTGCAATGGGAGTACTTGGATGGGAAAATTGACTGAGAGACAGAATAAAAAATTAGAAAATAGGGTGTAGTATAAACTAATGAATGTATTGTGCTACTAAAGTGATCATAATTTTTTTAAGAAGAAAAAAGGGAGCTATATGATCAATTAAATGGTGTACTTGTCTAAGTAGGTGCTTCTTTCAAGTTTGAGTCTTACACAATCCAGTTGAGTAGGTGCTTTAATGAAACTATTTAATTTGGTGCTTCAGTGATTAATTGGGTGCTTAATGAATTATAAATCAATGCATTGGAATTGGTGTTCTAAATAAAAGGACAGGTTTTAAGTGGGTTTTTCTCCCTTCTTGGGTTTCCCACTATAAACATTGTGTCATGTTCATTTTTTTTTTTTTTTTGAATTTCATTTTTTTCTCATGATCTAACTGCTTAACCAAGTTAAGTTAATTTGAAAGTTTCAAAGACCTCGATTGTGCTAAGATATGATTCACCCCCCAAGTGCTTGTGATATTTAACAATTGGTCTTACAGTGAGGTTATTGGTGGAATATTAACAAATTCAAGGTGATCCTCTCTCCACAAGCATGGAAAACAATCGAGCACCAGGTAGATTATCAATAGCAAGGTCACCTCTCTTTATATGAATTATGTTGTCTAGAGTGTAGGAATGAAAACTTATCTCATGTCACTTGGTTTTTAACATAGGGGAAAGGCTAAAAAAGGGCTACACACCTCCAACCACTCCAATTACCTCTGCATAAGATAAGACAAAATATGAAAACAATTAAATAACCATGAATTCAAGTTTTAAGTGGGTTGAATGAAACTGAGTTTGTGAAGGTAATGCACTGTATTACAACTAAGGATATTTGGACCAAACTTCAAAGTATCTATGATGGTCATGACAAAGTAAATCTTGCTAAATTTCCAACCTACAAAGATCAATTTGAAATCTTAAAGGTGAAGGGAGATGAGATCATTATAACAAACATGTAGAGAGTGAATGAAGTAATAAATATTATCAGAGGATTAGGTGAGAAGAAATAAGAGACCATCATAGTTTTAAAAATTCTGATATCCTTCACCTCCAAATATGATGCGAAGGTTTCATCCATTGAGGAAGAAAAAGACATGAAACCTTGACACAGGGTGAGCTCCAAAGCATCTTATCAACATATGAAATGAGAGAACTTGGAGCTAAATCTGCCAAGAAATAATTTTCCTTCAAAGCCAACAAAGAGAGTGAATCCAAGAAATAAAAAGAGGAATAAAATTTGGAGAATGAAGAAGATGCTGATAAAATTGAAGTAAACCTTTTCAGAAGACTACGAAGAGGCTCAAACAAGTATAAAGTTAAATGTTCATTCAAGGTTTTCAATTGTGGAAAAGTAGGATACTTTTCTGCCAAATGTCCAAATAAAAACAATAAAATATCCAGTTTGAATGTGATTAAGAAGGTCATAAACATGGCAAGAAAAAGATGAACTATAAGAAGAAGGAAAACAATCAGACATTTTTCAAAAACAAGAGAAACTTCTACTCAAAAGATAATTCAATTGACTCAAGTAGTTAAGAGAGTGAGATTGATGGAGGTCAATGTGAAACCTTATTCATGGCCCTGGAAATTTCCAATGAATGCAACACTAAAAGGAAAAAATATGGTCAAGTATGAATATTCTGATGAAGAAGAGGAATAAGTAAATTTAGAGGCTGAAATCGTAAGTGATCTTGAATATATCCAAATATGTAGAAGAAGGAACCAAAATCTAAGATGCACCCTAAAGGATTATGGATAACAAATTCACTTTCTTGAAAAGAATAAAATTCTAAAGGAAGAAGAGGAAATAAATAAACTGAAGGATCTTGAATCTGAGCTCGAAAATATTTTTGAGTCCTACAAGGAAAAGGAAGAAGAATGTCTAATCTTTAAATCTGATCTATACCTCCACAAGTCTTATTGGAATAAGCAAATAGCATAATCAAGATGTATGAGAAGATAGAAATGATCTCAAATGTCCTATCCAACTTTCTAAGTAGTCAAAGATATGTAAGTGACAAATCAAGAATTGGTCTAAGTGAAGAGAATCAGGAAGATGAACCAGCCAAGAAGAAAGAAGATAAGAATACACCAAGCCTCTCTCACACCATAAACAAGGAGGCCGCCAAATCTGCAAAAAAGATGTGAAAATATCTCTTAGAATCATCTATGCTATGATCTACTCTCATTTCTTCTATGGTTATTATTTTTCATGTAATGAGTTTGGTCAAAAAGTTGCAAAATCAAGAAGAAATGCTAGAGACAATAGGAGAAATTACAAATTACAACATATAAGAGTAAGTCCTAATCTTGTGTGTTACAAATTCCAAAATGAGGGTCAGACAACTATCATATGGGGCTATCAAACACGTAAACAAAGTAAGTGGATATATTTTGTGAAAGATATATCAAACAAGAAAGAAGAGGTTGGTATGATAGCTCAAATTGACTTCCATGTGTAATATGAGGGAATTATTTGGTAATTGGATAGTGGCTGCTCTAGGCATATGACAAGGGACAAAAGAAAATTTATTTCTTTCTTAAATAATACATCAAGTGTTGTTAGATTTGATGATAATAAATTAGCAAATATTATGGGAAAGGGAACTCTTAGTCTTGACAATGGAAAAAACAGTCACAAATTTTTATCTATTTGTTGAAGGGCTCAAACACAACTTGTTAAGTGTTATTCAAATGTGCAAACAAGGTGAAAATATAATCTTAAATGATAAAGAGTGTAAAATTATTGATGAAAAATTAGGAAAGAGAGTTGTAAAAGAAAAAAGTGAAAAAAACTATATTTATGTGCTCAAAGAGATAAATAGAAAAACAAATTGCAAGAAAACTTGATGAAACCTGGTTAGTGCACAAGAAATTAGGACATATCAGCTTTGAAAATATTATTAAATTAAGTGATAAATATGGAGTTACAAACATGCCAAACATTGTAAAACCAACATATTCTATGTGCAATGTTTGTCTACATGGAAACAAACAAGAAGTTCATTCAAGTCAAAAGCATTTTCTAATACTCAACCTTTGCAGTTGATTCATACAATTTTTTTTGTCCTAAAAGGACTACAAGTATGCAAGGAGATGATTATTTCATGCTTATTATAGATTATTTTACCAGGATGACATGGGTAGCTTTCTTAAAACATAAATCAAATTCCTTTGATAGGTTCAAAGCATTCAAAGCACTTGTGGAGAATGAGAAGAACACCAAAATAAAATTCTTAAGATCAAAAAGGGGTGGATAATTTTAGTCTAATGAATTTGATGATATTGTAAAGAACATGGAATAAAAATAAAATTCTTAGCTACTAGAACACATCAACAAAATGGGGTGGTTGAAATAAAGAACAAGACCATGCAAGAAATAAGTAGGACTATCTTGAATAAATCAAGACTTCCTAATAGTTATTGGAGTGAAGAAGTGTGCACAACTGTCTATATTCTAAACATATCTCAATTAATAATCAATATTAGTAAAACACCTTATGAAATCTTGAAAGGGAGACCTGCCAACGTGAAGCACATAAGAGTCTTTCGGAGAAAGTGTTATATTAAGATAAATGAAGACAATTTGAGAAAATTTGATTCTAGGTGTGATGAGGGCATATTTGTTGGGTATTCATTAGTTACTGCAGCTTATACATGCTGCAATAAGAGGATTCATAAGGTGATTGAAAGTAGCAATGTAAAAATATATGAATCTTAACCTTAAAAAATCAGAAATCATCCTAAGGAAATCCATGAAGATGACGCACCTTGCATTGAAAATCAAGTTGATGATGATGAAATAGAGAGCACCCATGAATAAGTAGAATAAGTAGAAGAAAGGCATGAAACCAAGACACCTTCAAGGAAAGTTAGGAGAGAGCATGCAACAGATCAGATTATAGGAAGTATAGAAGGTGGTGTGCTTACAACAATAAAATCTAAGAATTCAACAAGACAATGAAGACACAACCCTCTTATCTATGATAGAATCCAAGAATGTGAGAGCAGCATGAAATGAAAATCATTGGGTAGATGCCATGAGTGAAGACCTTAATCAAATTGAGAAAAAAGAATCATGGGAGATTATGCCTAGGCCAAAAGGCAAGAATGTTATAGGAAAAAAATGAGTGTTCAGAAATAAAATGAATGAAAAAGGATAACTAATAAGAAATAAAGAAAGACTTATATATAAGGGATATGCACAAATGGAAGGAATTGATTTTGATGAAACATTTGCACCATTTCCAAAGATGGAAGTAATCGAATTGTTCTTGGCCTATGAAGCTCACAATAAAATAAAATCAAATCAAATTGATGTCAAATCTACTTTTTATAAATGGAAACTTGAATGAGGAGGTGTATATTGAGCTACCTAAAGGATTCTCTTTAATTTGAGATAAGGACTATGTATGCAAGTTGAAAAAGGATTTGTATAGATGCAAACAAGCTCCTAGAGCTTGTTATAGTTGGTTGGATGCTTATCTCATTAAGCAAGGTTTTAGAAAGGGAGTGTTAGATAGAAATATCAACATCTAAGAAGAAGAATAAAAGATGCTAATTTTCATAGTTTATGTGGATGGCATCATATTTTGAGGGGATCATGAAAGGATGACACATGAATTTTCTGATGTTATAAGTAAAGAGTTTAAAATTTATATGCTTGGTCATATTTCATTCTTTTTAGGCCTTTAAACAAGCCAATCAGATCAAGGAATATTCATATCTCAAGATAAATACATCAAGGAAATAATAAAAAGATTCAAAATGGAAGACTGCATACCTATAGGCACACTAATGGAGGTGGGATGCAAGTTGAGGAAAGATGAAAACTCACCAAAAGTGGATGACACACTATATAGCTATATGATATGCTCCATCTCTACTCCTCTACGTTAAGGATTGACATAATGCAAGCTATGGTTGTAGCAAGAATATTTGAAGAGAACCCAAGAAAAACACATCTGAAGGCAATAAAAATAATACTCAGATATCTCATGGGAACTTTAGAGTATAGACTTTAGTATCCTGCAAGAAAATACTTCAACATAAGAGCATACATTGATGGTGTTTGGGCTAGAAACATTGGTGATGGAAAAGAGTACACATGATGATGCCTTCTTTTTTGGAAAATTTCTAGTATCATGGTTGAGAAACAAGAAATATTTAGTGGTATTATCAACTTTTAAAGCTCATTACATAGCTACTTCCATGTGTTGTACTCAATTTATTTGGATGACCAAAAAATTAGAGGACTACAAAGTAAGATTTGATGATCATACTCCCTTGATTTGTGATTGCACTAGTGCCATTAGTGTCTAAAAAAATATAGTGTTCCACTCAAATACTAAATAGATTCCAACTAGATTTCACTTATTTAGGGAAAATATGAATGATAAAAAGAAATATTTGGTGTACATAAGAACAAAAGAGGAAATTTTAGATATCATGACAAAACCATTACCAAATGAAAAATTTGAGAATATCATAGATGAATTGGGGGGTCATTCCTTCTCCCACCATTATTTAAGAAGAATTAGACAATTTATAGGGAGCATTTGTATTGAAAAATCATCTCCTGCAATGTGCCAAAGAGATCTTCAAGCTAGGGGGGAGCTAGTCTACTAGCTCAATGTTTTGTTCATGATATTATTTCACACAAATGTAATTCACTGTGAGTCATGTTTAATTTAGGTGTAGTTTCAAATCATTTCAATAAAAAAATGGTCATAACTCATTCATGGTGTTTTTATGGTCTCAAGTAAGCCTAAAGCCCAGGGGGAGAAATCTAAGAGGTATGTCCATTTTTCAGGATGTTTCTTGTTATTTATTTTTTTTACGCCATCTTTGTCATGGATGTCAAAGGGGGGAGAATATGATCCTAAAAGAATATGAATTTTCTGCTAGTCAGTCATGTGTGGTTTGTCACATTGTCATCAATTTTTCTTAGTTTGTGAGAGTGTTGACATCAATGAAAAAGGGGGGTGTTTGTTTCCCACATTGTGTCATATTGTAATTGATGTCCTAAAACATGTCATGTCATATTTTTAATTGAAAATGGTATGTCCATAGAATTATAGGGTGTTGAGTCCAAGTTATTCCATGCTGAGTCAAATTAATCTTCTCAAGGTGCATGTCAGTCTGGTAGGTTCGTGCTTTATGGTTTCCATCACATTTATGAATTCGATCAAGTCTCTTTGTCATGTCCAGGATGCTCTCTTGTCTATCAAAAGAAAATCAGATCTCCAAATTGGTCAAGTAAGGAAACAACCAAATATGAATTCAATGCATAAGCCCAATTCTCAGCGAGCATGGAAAAAATGGAGTAGTAATAGAGATATAATTAAACTAAACTCTTGGAAAAAGTTTTATTACAAGTGGGAAAAAACAGATTTCATGGCTCAAAAGGTCAAGAAATGTTCTTTATAAGAAAAATTTCACTTCTGCCTAAAACTACCCTCAACAAACCATATTGTACTTTCATGTAAATGGGATGGGTAGAAAAATTTAGGGCTACTTTTTAAAAACCAGCCATGAGAGATAGTGGAGGTAGGTCTTATTGAGATCCGTAAAAATTTTAAATTTTTTAGGAGGTCATTTGAGAAAGTTATTCAAGTTTTTGCAAGACTGGTTTTTGAGAAATCTCATTTAGACCACCTAGTCTTCTTAGGTTTCAAACAGAAATATGAAGACGTACTTAAACACCATTCTTTTGAGTATGTTTTTTCTGGTGTCCAAGCATGTTGCAAAATTTATTGAAGAAATTTTTTGGGGTTTGACCTGAAAAACCTCTGTGTGATCAATCCTAATGCCTCACATTGGTGATTGATGGTTTTTTTCAAGGTTCACAATGTGTTGATATAGGTTGAGAGTGTTGAAGGTGTGTGTGTAAAGCTTAGTAACAGGCTTCAAGTCAAAATATTCTTCATGTGTAAACATTGTTGGAAATCAACTTGAGTTAGTTTATTCTAAAAGAATATTTTATGGATTACATGATGCTACTTGAACATCTTGGAATTCATTTTTTCATGTTTCATGGTCTTATGTAGCAAGTTTGTACAAATAATGATAAAGGTAATGTTTAAACATGTATGTTTCTGCTTTGTCCTGGTACAAGATCAACCAAATTGAGCTAAGTAGGTTGAAATAATAGGCCTATAAACATTGAGAGAGGCTCCATAGGATCTTATCATCCTCCAACATGCATTTGAAATGTTTTTCAATCTCAAAAGACAAATCAGTAATTTGATTGTCATCACGTTAACAGAGTTCAGACACTCTACACTAAAACTCTTGATTGTTGAGTACAAAAAGTAATTGTCTAGGGTATTTATGAGTTTTGGAAAAGTGAAGGATCTTTCAACAAGGATTCAAAAGTTTTCATTATTCTTTTCCACTAAAATTTGGTCAACAAAAAAAAGTTTAGTGCCCTTGGGTTGACACAGTAGACCAAACCCTGCCCCTAGAGTTTCAAAGACGTTTAGAATTGAACTTATTATTCCAAACAATAAAATAGTATATTTTTTGGAAGAAGAATTTCCATCCTCTTCATACCAAATATTTACAATAAGAATTTTTGAAATTCATTGAGTGGTTTGAGAGAAGTTCATGTCAACATTTTTTAGAGCTCATACAAACAGTTCACAGGGTAGTTTTTGTGGTGTTTTTCAATAAACATTCTTGTCAAAAGTGTGTATAATGGTTTTTAACACGTTTGGAAATCTTAAGCATGAGAAAAAGGATTTGAAGATGTATACATTTCATAGTAAAGTGCTCAAAGTTACGTGGAAAACAATGAACTCCTTAATTTTTTCAACTATTTGGTCGTTTCCAAATAGTGAAGGGTATGTCTTTGGAAAGGCAAAGTGTTAATTTTTTTTGTAAGATCATCATGCCTTCATACTAATATCCATGGAATGCTCAACAAGTGTTTGTTCAATGGATGAGAATGTGAAAAAGGTTACAGGAAGTCTCTTAAGAGCTAAACAAACACTTAAAGGGTTCACAAAATAAGGAAGTTTGAAAGTCAAATTTTTTCCTCTTCCATTTATGCCAATGTATATTGATCTCTCAAGAATATTAATGAAGAGTTAGAAGTTCAAATGGTTTTGGGATGGGATGTGAAAATATTTTTCGTATAGAAAAAATATTTAAAGAAAAATGTTTTGAAGTTGAAGAGTTTGTTTTGTCTTCTATTGAAGAGATTGAGTCAATGTTGTAGGAGGTAGTTGCAGAGGACAAAGATGGAGCATGCAGAGTGTGCCAAGTATGTAAAATGAATATTCATAGAATATATAGTGTGTGTTGACATTAGGTGTTAGTTATCACAACAAATACATTTTGTTTATGTGTAGAGGATATAAGAAATTTCGGGAGTGTGTAAAGTGTGAAAAAGAAAACAATAAGAGCATGTATAGCATATGAATGTGGTGATGAAGTGCAATAGAGAAGTGATATAATATCTCAAGAACAAGATCACTAAGTTTGATAATGATAATAAATACATTGATATAGAAAAAAAATGACATCAATAAGATGATGGTAATATAAATTTGACAGCAATTAGAGCACTTAGATGGGAAAATTGACTAAGACACAAGAAAAATAAGAAAATAAGGTGTATTATAAACTAATGGATGTATTGTGCTAGTAAAGTGATCATGATTTTTTGATGAAGCAATAAAGGAGATATATGATAAATTGAGTGTTGTATTTGTCTAAGTAGGTTCTTAGATCAATAAACTAAGTGCTTCTTAGAAGTTTGAATCTTGCACAATACAACTTAGTAGGTGATTTTATGAATTCTTGAATTTGGTGCTTCTATTATTAAGTGGATGCTTACTCAATTGTAAATTGGTGCATTAGAATTTGTTCTAAATAAAAGGCCTAGTTTCAAGCGGGTTTTCTCCCTTCGTGGGTTTCCCACCATAAACATTGTGTGACGTTCATTTGTGTTTTTTCTTGAAGTTAATTTTTTGCTCATGATCTAACTACTGAACCAAATTAAGTTACTTTGAAATTTTGAAAAGACCTCAATTCTGCTAAGAAATTATTCCCCCCCTAAGTTCTTGTGATATCTAACAAGACAAGTCTAAATGGCACAAAGATCAAGTCTGAAAGGAAGTTGTTTGATTTTGTTGCGTGTTTCTTATCTGTTGCTTCATTTTTGTTGACATTCTACTACTTTTTGACGTGGCTACAGAACAAGGATTCTAATTTTTTATGTAATCTATCATGTTTGCATATCACTAAGCTTAAATGAGTTCATTTGACCTTGATCATGTCCACAATGTGTTTCCTATAATTTCTAGATATCTTGAGAACAATAAAGTGATATATGAGTAGTGTATGATCAATTAGTTGTCAAGAAGAGCAAGGGTAAGTACTTGGTCCTTGTTGACCATATTGAGACTAGGAGATGAAGGTCCAATAAGTATGACATGTTGAGAAGTTCTTGAACTCATCTAGTTGATCTACAAATTGGATAATGTACCTAAAAGTTTAAATGATGATCTACAAGATGAAAATTCCCTTAATGAGGTCTATTCTTGTCAAATGGTTAAATTTATGAGCTCATGAGGCCATGTGTGTTCTCTTCATCAAATGCCAAAAGATTCATTCTTAGGTGTGTCTAGGAATGTATGAGATGGGTTGTAGGATGAAGATGTCTTTGCAAGAATGATAAAGGAAAAGTGAAATATTAGTCTTATAATCAATATTATAAGAAATTTTAAATGATCTGCATATGCAAAAGTAATCACTGTTTGGTCATAGTTTCATAAAAGTATTTCTAATCTTGAATAATGTACTAAGTATGAATTTGCATCATCAAGATGCATTTACAAAATAAGGTTTGAGGAAGTGTGTTTATGCTAAGTAATGCTTGAGATAGTATATTAATCTATGACAAGGTCAAGGAATTTTTAGAAAAAAATGACTAAAATTAAAAGTGTGGTGTTTTTATGCTTGAAAATGGGTAAAATTAAGTTTTTGAGTGAACTTCAAATTTTTGAGCAAGAATGAGACCTTTGGTTGATGTTTCCAAAAACATCATGATCCTATGGTGCCAAGGAAGGTGAATAATATGTAGGTCTAGGTATTCCTTTTTCGTTAATGTAAAAAGGGGGAGAAGTTCAGGTCATTTTCCATAAATAACAAAGGAGGAGATTGTTTGCATGTTGTTGTTTAGGTGTTTTCGTTGAGTTAAAATCCAATTATTGAAAAAGTGGATGATGAAATGGAGTCATAAGATGCTCAGAGTGATGGTAACAAGGTGATTCAGGTATGTTATTGTTTTCATATGTTAATTAAGTGAGAATGGCTTCTTTTAGCAAGCCTATTTAGGTGACAGTGCATGGTGGTGTGAGCTTGTTGATGAGCTAAGAAGCTTAATGGAATGATGGAGAGAATTTTTTTGGAGTTCTTGAAAACTCATATGAGATTCAGGGTGTAGATATAGGGCCCATGTATGGTTGTTAGAATGCATGGGGATGAGTTTTGGAGATTTATAAGCTCATGGATGCATGTAGGAAGTTGTATCATGGTATACTAGGTATGTTAGGACCTTTTCTATTATTTTTATGATGAGTTATGAGGTTGTTTTAGTTGAACCTATACTTTAGAGTGTCTAGAGAGATGGAGTGTTGTTTATGACATGGTGATGATTGGAGATTTTATTAGGGTTTGACATGGTGGTGTCAGTAAAAGATAATGTTTCCATGTTGAGAATTTTGCAGGTTATGTATGTTTTGGTGAAACATCATCAAGAACATGGTCATTTTCAACTCAAATTGGGTCCTCTGATGTTCACCATGAATTGTATGCTTTGCATGGGAATTTTTACATTTCATGGATTTTTATATATTTAGTATCGAGTGTCTCACAAAAATAATGAGTTCATTTCATTGTCATATTTTTATGAACGAATCTTAAGAAAGTATACAATTTTTTGTGAGTTTCAAACCCTAGCTCAAACATAGTAGGATCAAAATGATGTTAAGGGTAAATAAAAAAAATTCACTGCATGGATGATGATTGGATGTTACAGATAACTCCTCTATGTTTCTAGAAAGTTATGGTAGAACTTACTATGATGGTTGGACCCTACTCAAACAGGTTAATGTATGAATAAGTTTAGTTTGGGACAAGGTTGACCTAAGGGATTGAAAACTAAATGAAAAGTATGTGATTTATGTTAATGTTAATTTTTTTCATGATGTTTGTAGGTCATGGTGATGTATTTAAATGGTCCATTATGCTTCATTTATGTTAGCTGGTGAAAGGGCAATTTTGGGGTAGTTTCAGGAAATTTTCAGAGATTAGCTTGGTTTAAGGTATTCCACTTGGATTTGGAAGGAGTTCAAATATCTTAAGGAAAGGTAATTAAGATATATTTCCAATTATATATGTCTTCTCTTGTGATGACAAGCATTATTTGGTCATATAGGTCAATTTTTGAGCAACAAGATTTCTCAATTTTCAGAATAGGATAGTATTTGTTGAAAGAATGATTTGGTTGGAGCATCAAACAAATGATTTAATCCTCAATATCACCTGGAAAGTGAATGGGAATGAATTTTGCATCTATTGAATTAATTTTGAGGTCTTGAATGTATCATAAAAGATGACAACAGTTGCATTTGGATAATTATGTTTTAGGTAGCTTGTTTTGGTGAAGGTAAAATTTGATGTATTTTTAACATATGATTCTTTAATGATATCTTACTTTCTTAGAAGTGTTATAAGGGTTCTTGTATTTCCATTGAGTTATCACATGCAATATTTTATATATTCTTGGATGGTATTGATGAAGTAAAATTAGGGTGTTGGAAATAGGTATTTTATAAAGGTAATGAGGCAATGTGGCCATTAAATGAAACAATATGATTTGTTCAAGTATATTGTGACCATGGATGATGTTTAAATGACATATTACTCTTATGAAATGTTTTTTTGAATTTGAATAAAAATAATTTTGGCATGAGATGATTTTTCTCATTCTATTGATGGGGTTTTGAGGATGTTTTATCCTTTGATGAAGTTTTTGACATGGCCGGCCTATATGGGTCATTTGTGAATGTTATAGTGATTATTATGGGATTTTTTTATATTTTTTTCGTCTAGATAATGTAGGGAAACTAACTTATTTTTAACTTTAATGAAGGAGAAGCTATAAAAGTGATGTTTTTGGTACAATGTTGTGAGTCTTTTACAAACCATTTGATCTTTTTGAAGAAACCATTACTAAAAAGAAAACTCCCGTTGGGCATGGCCAAAACCACATAGAAATACATTCTATGTATGTAGATGGTGGTATATTTTTAAGGTGGATTTGAGGGAAGTAAATGAAGGTGAAGTTTCTCTGGTGGTGAGTTGATGAAGGACGGAAGAGTTACTTTCACATGTTGATAGATATATTCAGAGTGTATTAATGTTATTCCCATGTATCTGAATTACTTTCAAGTCTGATTATGAGCTAAATTCTTGTGAAAAGGAGGAATAAACTCTTGTGTATTTAAGATCCATAGTTGATTGCATTTATATCACTTGATTATATCTTATTGAGCGCATCATTTGTTGTGATCTGATTCGAATATCAAAGAGGAGAGGTTTTTAGTATATCTTGTGTTTTAATTGATATTTATGAATGGGTCCATTATTTTGTGAAGTATATTTAATGATAAATTATATTTTATTTTAATCAAGCATTAATGTATGTGTTTCATGAGGATGTGTTTTTTTATGTTTGAGGTATAAAGAGTGAAAGGTTTTTATTGGGGATTGATTCACACTCCTCTTAATCCATTTTCACTTTCAAAAATTATGATGCAGATGGGATAGTGTCTAACATGCAAATATCACCTTTAAGAGGTGGAAAATGATCCAGGGAATCCATCGGATGTGAGTCATTAGTAGTAATAGATGTTGGAATAGGGAGTGTAGTTGTTGGATTGAGGTTACAATATTTAAATTTTTCATGATCACCAGGGATTGTATATTTTATGCACTCATGTAAGAACTTAACACATAGATGCATTGTATTTGGTACTTCTTTCATGGAATAGAGCCAGGGCGTACCAAGTAAGAAATTATATTGATATGAGAATTCGATGACAAAGAAAACTGTAGGAATTTTTTTTGGCCAAAGAATGATAGGAAAATTAATGTGGCCTATACATGGATGAATAGAAGAATCATATGTTCAAAGA
The DNA here is from genome assembly GCA_019776745.2 of Taxus chinensis. NCBI lineage: Eukaryota > Viridiplantae > Streptophyta > Pinopsida > Cupressales > Taxaceae > Taxus > Taxus chinensis. Next base: position 635,515,225 of record CM034152.1, on the reverse strand, counting down.
GAAATGGTTGATGGACTCAAATTAACAGCAAAAAGGATGATATATTCAATGAATGATAAAATGAAAATATTGCGCTCAGATCCATTATCGACTATAGCGCATTTGACACCCACATTATGAATGTGAATCGTGATGTAAAAAGGTGGATCATTGTCGAAAAAAGAAAGATTAGAAATAGGAATAGATAGAAAAGCAATGTGTTGAGATAATGCATCTACGAATGTGTTATATACTAGATTGGGGTTAATATCAAAAGGAATGTGAGTAGTATCCAAGAGAGTAATGATTTTATCTCTTAATTAAAGGTTGATCATAAGTAAATAAAGAATAGAAATATCCACGATGAGAAGATCTTAGGAAAATTAAAAGAAAGAAAAATATGAGGACCCTAAGAGTGTTTGAAATGATTCAGGTTCAACAAATCATTAAATGTAATTTATTTAAATAAATAAATAAATGCTAAATATAAATATGTAACAAAACTATGATATAAACAATTACAGTATAGAATTGATCGAAGCAAATAAGTAATTAAGTTTTAAACCCTAGTTATAAAGGAGAGATAGAAAGACTTATCTGATTCATAATGATGCTGAAGGTGTGTAGGTCTTGAAAACTATTGGAATTGAGTGAAAATTTTTCTCAATCAGACCCATACAATTGGAGAGATTTTGGAAATGACAGGACCAGGATGCATGTGGAGGGTCAGGGGCACCTGTGACGGATCTGAATCTGTAGAACTCGATTTTAAATGGTTGTAATATTTTCACTTATTATAACCTTTGATGTCATTTATGTCGTGGGAACTCGATGTTATTCTCCTGAAATATGTAATATGAATAATCCCACAAAAACCCCAAACCGTATCAAAAACTTAAAAGAAGGATGCAAAATGGGAGGTCACATTTTCCTCGTTTGTCAAAAAAGTGAGATTACAACTGAGAGTTACACTACATTACAGATCCCGTGTAGTTTTATTTCTATGTGTGAAGGAATCATGCCTTGGGTGGCTGTTATGTGGGTCACACTTGATAGCAAGAAATATCTAGATATAGAAATATAAATAGATGTGTGCATGAAAGAATAATCTTCCCCTCCTATGAAGTGTATGTAGAAAAATGTAGCTCCTTTCCCCAATGTGGATGCTATATGGATGCTTTAATGCTCTTGATAATGCCTTTGGATGTAACCTTAGGTGGTGGTAGTATATGCCTAGTATTTGGTCCTTTATTGTGATCAAATAACTTTATATTTATATGATTCACTTGGTTGAATTTCATAATTAATCAGTAAAAGGCCGAGTAGTAAGAAACTAATATTCCTAGATGGTTATAAATGACCCAATTGATGCAAAAGAACTACAAAGAATTCGGGGACACCCAGAGGGGACAAGGGTTCCTAGGTGCTATTATTTTGGTTGGCTGTTGGTTTCTAGAGTGAGAAATGTCAAAGTATGAAATGAAAAACTTGAATAGGAGTGTAAGATGAAGAATAAAAATAGAAAACAAACAAATATGGCTAAAAATCGTGATCAATCGGTACTTTTCTCACTTAGGAATCATATGAATAGTAGTATGTAATCAGGACTAAGTAGATACCTAAAGTGCGTGATTTAATGTATACATTACCAGTGAACATTAGATTTCTATACACATGATATGTTATCCTATGATTTCCTTCTAGAAGTAGATATGCTACAACAATATGGTTCCTTCATCTTGAATAAATATTTCATATCTTTATTTATTCCAAATGTTCTGATCCCTAGGAAATATTCATTCAGGATTATAATTCCTTTACAAGAATAAAATATAGAATTCAATCATGAATGGATTCATAAATCCATAACTCTCTGTAAAAATAAACATTGATTATATTGTAGAAAAGATAAAGGGATCTATGTTCAGATAATCCGTAGGTCTTTATAAGAAGAAGAAAGCATTTCTCCTCATTAGATTTACATTTTTCCAAACAAGCAAATGGGAATAATATTATTCCTAAATTCAAGGCCCATCATAAAGGAGTCATTATAGAAGACAAAAATTTCAAGAAGAAATTAAAAAGTTACTTCAAGTTGGTTTGATTCAATAGTCTAATTCTCATCAAGGGCTTGTGTAACAATTTATGTTAACAAAAGAAGTGAGCATCTAAGAAAAAGGAAAAGGCTTTTAGTATACTACAAACTTATGAATAATTTTATCCAATTTGTACAACATCCAATACCTGTAAAGGATGATTTTTGTCTTGAATCAAAGGATAAAAGGTATATAGTAAGTTTGATCTCAGGGGTTGGTTTGAAAAATCCTCCTAAAGCTAAAATATAGACACAAATCATCATTATTTCCACCAAGAGGACATTACAAATGGAATTTTATTCCATTTATTTTAAAGAAAACTCCATCAATTTTTTAGAAGATGGATAATATTTTTCAGTGAGTTGTTTGATAACTTGATTGTCTATATTGATGATATTCTCATTTTTTCTAGATCCCCTAAGGAAAACATTGAGAATCTTCAAAAATATTATGATACAATATGCTGAAATGGTTTGTGTTTATCCTTATCCAAAATGGAGGTATTCAAGTATGAAATAAATATCCTTGGTATTACTATAAAAGATGGATCAATAGAAATGTAAAATCATATCGTATCTAAAATCCAAGACTTTCCAGTTCAGATAATTGATAAACCATAATTACAAAGATTTCTTGGATGCATTAACTATATTGTAAGATTCTACAAATGAATTGTTGCTAACATAATTATTCTAAAGAGAAGGTTAAGGTTTAAAATACACCTAGTTGGATGCCTAAAATGACTCAGGGAGTGAAAAGAATGAAAAAACAAGTTCATTACCTTCTTGCCATGGTAGAAGATTGTAGAAACAAATGATAGTTAAGAATTCTTGAGAGATGTGTTGAAATAAAGATTAGAAAATAGAAAAGAAAACATTTACAGATATGCATACAGATCTTTTCACAGTTTAAAATTGAAATATCACTCAGCTCATAAGGAATTTCTTACAACAAAAAAATTCCATTAAATATTTCTTATTTTTCCTACAAATTAAACATTTAATTTTGAGATCATATCTCAAGGACTTCAAATAAAGACTCAATAATGGTGACTCCTTGGATAAAACTACTTTCAACATGTTACAAAGGTGGAGTATGTTGTTTGATAGCTATGGCTTTGAAGTTTAGTATATAAAAGGTAAAGATAATTCTTTGGTAGATTTTGTGAGTAGAGAATTAAACCAGTCCAAGGAAATCAATATTACAGGGAAAATTCTAAATTGGTAGTCTTAGTTTGAGTGATGTTGAAATTCTCAAAGATCTATTGATGGCTAAGACTAAATAAATTCATTTTTCATTTTGAAGCACAAAAAATCCTATTTGGCAGGATATTATTGATGTTTTCTATACTCCATGACTAAATTAACAACCAAATTTGTAGCGATTAGATTCATAAATACCATAGGAAACAATTTTATTCCTCTATGAGAACCGCACAGATTTTGACTTAAATGTAAATAACGACCTTATAGGTTTGGAGCCACCTCAATTATGGCATATGATATTCTAATAGAATAAATTTTCTTAACACAACTGGTCCCAAAACAAAGAACATTGTGGAGATTTGCATTTTATCAAATGTGGACTGAATGAAATCCACTACAAAATGATGTTTGGAACAAACTTAGTACTTTGGAAGATAAAAGATATATTGGATATTATGTCTATTTCTCCATACTCCATAACTGAAGTAACAACAATATTTGTAGATCAAGAAATGCCACCAAAACTTAGCGAGAACCCATGGTATTCTATACCTTAAAATGGAAATGGATACATTATACATTTGTAGAGATACCTCCATATGATATTCCAGTAGAAGTAATTATCTTAAGACATATTGTCCCAAAAAAAAGAACATTGTGCATATTTGAGTTTTATGGATGTGACCTAAATGAAATCCACTTCAAAATCATGTTTGGAACAGACCTAGAATTGTGTGGGATCAAAGATATATTGCTAATTGTTTCAAATATTTTCTCTCCCGGTATATCTCAAAAAAATTATCATAACATCCTCTTTTACAGATGCATCATGATATTGTTAGGAACATTTTTATAAATTAGAAATTTTCCTGGTATGTAAACGAAACATACTATGTAAAATTTAATCATATGTAGGGACACCATCAACACCCTCATAGACAATTTTTGCCCAAAACATATCTCTATCATACAATAAATATACATCCTCCACCACCAAGTCATTTCTAATAGATACAAGATCAATATCTTTTCCCATTAAGAAGACACGTAGTTATAAAAAATATGGTACATATTCAATTTCAAGACTTTGGTATGAGCATGACAAAAGGGACCTTTGCTTTACAAAAGATAGGAGTCATCCAACTCATCCAATGATGACAATAGTTGTAGGTTCCATTATTATCGTGGGGAATGTTATAAAGTAAAAAGATATGAAGGCAGGCTTGTTGCGGTCTGTCTTAGTGGTCCTTAGGAATCAAATAAAGTCATGGTGTAATGTACTTTATGTCAGATTGAATAATGGTAGAACTCCCCACTTTTTAAATTCATTAGGATGAGTGGCGTGTACTTGTTAGTTGTTCCCTCCACTATCCTTAACCGAAATCTTATAGTAACCCGAGTTTTCAGTTCGTAGTCTCCAAGTTATCACGTGAAAATCCTCTCACTCTCCTATAAAATAGAAGATGATAGATAATATTTTCAGTTATTTTTCTGAAGTCCTTATTGTGTATAATGATGATATTCTCATTTTTTCTAGATCCCCTAAGGAGCACATTGAGCATCTTCAAAACATTTATGATATAGTATACTAAAATGAAGAAATGTATATTAATAAATCATTAAACATATTATAATCCATTTAAAAACAAATATGTTATTCAATTTATTACTTATAAATGCTTACACTAAAATTAAACCTTCAAATTACAATATTGAAATTCTTAAAATTTTGCAATGGCTTGTATTATCAAATATTTGAATAATTGTTGTTAATTGAGTGATTGCAAGCATCCTTAATAATTAATTAGCAAGATATATTTATGTGATAAAAATAAATTATAATCAAATGTCATTTGAAGCACAATAAATCATGTTTGGTCGGGATATTATTTCTTTTTCTCCATACTCCATGAATGAAGTACCAACCATATTTGTAGATCCAAAAATACCAAAAGAAAATTTTAATTCTCTTTGAGAACTCGTGGTATTATGTACCTAAAAATGGAAATGGAGACATTATAGGTTTGTGGAGCAACCTCCATATGATATTCCAATAGAAGGAATTCACTTAAGACAGTTGGTCCCAAGACCAAGAACATTGTGGAGATTTGATTTCTATTGGATGTGTCCTGAATGAAATCCATTGCAAAATGACATTTGGAACAGACCTAGTACTATGAGAGATTGAATTTATATTGAATATTATTTCTATTTCTCCATACTCCATGACTGAACTAATAACAATATTTGTAGATCTAGAAATGCCAATGAAAAATATTCATTCTCTTTGATAATCCATGGTATTTTGTACCTTAAGATGGAAATGGATACATTATAGATTTGTAGGGCCACCTCCATATAATATTCCAATAGAATGAATTATCTTCAGACAACTGGTCCCAACACCAAGAACATTGTGGAGATTTGAGTTTTATCAGATGTGACCTGAATGACATTCACTGTAAAATGATTTTTGGAATAGGCATAGTACTATGAGAGATAAAAGATATATTCCCAATCATTACAAATATTTTATCACCCACTATCTGCCTACGAAATTCTCTGAACATCCTCTTCTTCATATGCATCCTGATATTGTCTGAACATTTTGATATGTTACAAAATTATGTGGTATGTAAAGGAAACATATTATGTAAAATATAATCATATGCAACAACACAATCAACACCCTAATGGACAACTGTGGCACAAAATATATCTATAGCATACAAAAAATCTACATCCCGCAACGCCAGGTCATTTCTTAAATATACAACATAAATATGATTTCCCATCAAGAATACATGTTATAAATAATGATTGTCCTTCATATATTTTAAGACTCTGGTATGATCGCAACACAAAGGACCTTTATTTTTCCAAAAGAGAGGAATCATCCAACTAATCTGATGATGATAACATTTCTAGGGCCCATTACAATCCTTACAAATCTTATACAATAAAAATCTATGATGGAAGGCTTGTTCCCATCTGTCTTAGTGGTCCTTAGGAATCAAATAAACTATTGTCGTGATATAGTTTATGTCATATTAAAGCATGGTGGACCTCCCTCTTTTTAAATGTGTCAGGATGAGTGGCGTATACTCGTTAGTTTTTTAGTCCAATAGCCTTAGTGGGAATCCTATAATAACTTTGTTTTTCAATTTCAGGTCTCCAAAATATTTGGTGAAAAGACTCTCACTCTCCTATAAATCAAAAGATAATGGATAATATTTTCGATGATTTGTTTGATTTCCTAATCGTGTGTATTGATGATATTCTCATTTTTTCTAGATCCCCTAAGGATAACCTTGAGTGTTTTCAGAAATTTTAGGATGCACTATACAATTGTAGACTCAAAATCACGCACTTGGGTACATTTCTAGGTCCTAATCACATGCTACTATTCATATGATTATTATGTGAGAAAACTAGTAATTGACATTTATCTTTGGCCTCTTTTCTATCTTTTGTGTTTCCTCTTTGGTCTTGCACATCCCATAACCCAATTTAATCTTCATCGCTTTCTTAGATGAACACAATTTTCAGTAGTTCATAGAGCGGTTTTCAAAGTATAGGCACAGTGCTTTAACAATCATAATGCATTCTATCTCCTTTTTCTATTTCCTTGGATTGAACTCATCTCCTTTTATACTAGACCTTTCTACCAAAATGTCTTCTATCATGGTGTGTATCACCCAAAACACTTGCACTTGGCATGAGATCACCCAAAAAACTTTCTCTTGGTGTGAGATCACCCAAAAAACTAACGCTTGGCTAAGATCACCAAATAACATTGCTCTTTTACAACAATTCAAGACACTTTCTATCATTTTCTCTCATCACAGATCAGGTGCGCACACTCCTTTTTACTACTTTTTCACATTTTTACATACTTTTACAAGATTTTATATATTTTTCGTAACACATGACTTTGACTACTCTTTCACTCTTCGTTTTCGGGTTCATCCTTAATACACAACAAGAAGCATCCTTTCATCAAGCTACAACAATAGAATGTACAACACAATAGAACTTATATGCTTCACCCCTAGGGTCACTTCATCTTTCCTAGCTTCCATGCTTCATTTTTATCACTCCACACTTTTTCTTATTTCTTGAGCATGCTTTATCCATCGATCCACATGGTTATCAAGTATGTATATCTTATCTACTTTATGTTATTGATTATTCACTCAACAACATAAAGTTGGGGAAAATGTAGACACAAAATCACTCACTTGGATACATTTCTAGGTCCTAATCACATATTACTATTCATATGATTCATAAGCGAGAAAACTAGTAATTTACATCTATCTTTGTCCTCTTTTATGTCATCCTTGTTTCCTCTTTGGTCTTACACATCCCACAACCCGATGTGATCTCCATTTCCTTATCTTTATTGACTATGAACACTAGCACCCAGCTAGGAGGCAGTGTCCAGGTTCTCTCGTCCCCCTCTGGGGGCCCTTGACCTCTTTGTATCTTACTCATCTCTTTTGAGTGCCTTTTATCTCTTGGGAATCTTGTTTTCTTATGGGTTGGTTTTTTAGTTGTCAATTACAAAATTCAAACAAGGGAATCATATAAATACAAATCTATGTGAAAATAATAAAGGACCAAGCTATAAGCATCTAGTATCATCACCTAAGGTTGCATCCAAAGGCATTATAAGAGCATGAAGGCATCCATCTAGCATTCACTCAAGGGACAGGGGACTACATTTTCTGCATACACGCATAGGATGAGAACATAATTTTATCATCCACGCATATATCTACATTTCTACCTCTAGCATATCACACACTATTAAGTGTATCTTGCATAATATTTTTCTAGGGCATGTTTTCTACACGCACGCACAAGAACTACATGGAGTCTGAGATGTAGTGCAATGCTCAATCATAAATTCACTTCGTCGGGTGACCACCGAGGTCAATTCAACTCCCCATTTGCATCTTTTTATTTTTAAGATGTGTTGTGTTTTGGGGTTTGGTAGGCTATCTTTCTCTTTGTAGGTTGAAGGTGAATTATGATGACGTAGCGCAACATACAAGCGACCAACAATGAAGGTTAGTGACCACCGTATGACACAACAAAAATTAGTTTCTGAGATCTTGCGCAGTCATAGATGCCTACCTATTGTCTTTGGCGCCTAGACACCCCCAATCCTATCCCAGACGCACTAGTCTTGGCTCATCCAGCAATTTCAGGATTTTCTGATTTCTATCACGAGAGTCTGCTCCTCCAGTTTACCAGTCTTCTAGTTCAAAGCACACTAGGATTTATTACGATATCAACTAAGTCTTTAATCCTCTCTCTTGCACCTAGGGCTTTATTTTTATCTAGCTTATTTCTTGTGTAAAATTTATGCTTTAGCATTTACTTATCATATTATGACTTTGTAATTAGGGTTTAGCATAATTCTATATTTTGTTAAATAAACCAAAATGATGAAATGCATATTGATAAATCATTAAACATATTATTTCCCATTTAAAAACAAAAATATTATTCAATTTTTTACTAATTAATACTTAACCTGAAATTAAAGCTTCAAATTAAAATATAGAAAGCCTTCAAATTTGACCACGTCATGTATTATCAAATATTTGAACAATTAGTTTTTACTTGGGTGATTCCAAGCATCCTAATTAATTCAATGGCAATAAAAATTGTGTTTAATGTATTTTAAAGGACAACTTAAAGTAAAAAATACATAATCCAAGTCGTTAAAATGAATCCCACAAAGCTGAAATATGATGCTCGAACAAGGAGGTTTAGAGTGTGGTCCCATCCTCTCTTGTTTTTAAAGAAAATTGTGGTAAAAGAAGTATAATTGGTTCGCACCGGTAAGTGTGTACATTAGTGGAGTGTTTCCTCAAAAAATTGAACGGAAACTTTGAGAGAATGGTATTTTTTCAATAATTTTATCTTTGAAATGTCAAATATTTTTTATCGTTGAAATATCAAATGGATTAACCTATCAGATAAAGATGTGAAGCAATAATGTGGTAATGTATGTTTTTTTTTTAAAAGATTAGTGGTGTCTATTTCACCAAATCTGTTAGGATATGAATTTCAAATTTATCTTTTTTTTTACTAATTGGGGAGACTTTGTATTCAATGAATTAGTTCTTAGTGGATTCCTTCTAAATCGATCAAATTTACCAATAGACCAATCATTTTATTGATGTATAATCATAGAAATATTATATAAGATTTACACTGTGTACATAATTATTAGTTATGAATATTTCTCTAAATAAGACTATATCACTTTAACTAACATAAAGACTACCTTTATTGATCTTATAAATGATATGTACCATGGGCCTTGAATTTCTTCCGGAGGGATAAGTCGACATTTAAAGATAAGTAGAATATCATTGAATGTGTAGGAGAGGACAAAACACATTAGTTTTGTAAATATATTAGAATGTGGAAAATTGAATTGTAGAAATACGACTTCTATTCAACATGAAAATATGTAAAAGTATAGATAAATGCAATCATTAAATAATACAAAAAGTGCAAGCTCTTGTATTCAACAAGGAAATGCTTCCTTACTCATGCATCTAGATTGGTGAAAGAAACTATATTTACTACTAAAGTGTTGAAAATTAGATAGGCATGTCATGCAAACTATCTCTTATTTGGTCAATGTTTGTATTCCTTTGATTGATAAAATTTGATTCCAAAGTTTACATATAATACATAAACATATATATAATTGAAAGATCACAATTACAATTGATGTCAATGTTTGTTAGAGAGATGATTATGAAGTTGATTCATCTTCCTAGGTGAAGAAATTTGTTTTTTGACACTAGGATACTTAAGAAATACAATAGATTGTATACTCTTACAACTTTAGTTTCTAATTCGTTAATGACCAAAAAAATCTTTTTCAAAAAATATCCCAAACTTTACTTTATGAACATCTAATTTATTATATAAAATAAATATCATACAATAATACTATGAGATCCCATCCCTTACTACCTTTATAGAATGCTATTATATAATTAAATCTTACCGCTTGCTATTATTGTAAAATACCTTTCCGACATTTAATCAATATACAATCAATAAAAATATAGTCTTTTATTCCCTAAGACACGTCTAATGCCCTAAAATTCTAAACTTCTTTTATGAATGACCTTTTCCATTTGAAGGTGAAGGTTGTACATGAACACATGCCACTAAAAAGAGAATGGATAGATATTCCCACTGGAAGATAAAACTTCATGGTGGCAGTCTGCAAGGCTTTGAATGGAATATACGGCGCCGCCCATTGAAAGGAAAGGAATTGAATTTTTATGGTCCACCGGCAAACAGCGCATGTGTACATTGTACTCCAATCTAGACTAAAATAAAACGTTTTTATACAGATGGCTTTGTATAAGTAGAGAGCCATACCTAACTAACAATAGCAGTTTCATGGTGTCTTACGTCTCTGACAAAGAATTTCTTGCTGTTAATAGAAAAATGGTTCCCACGAGGTCATATGACAAGGTGTTGATTCCTGTAATGAAGCAGGAACACGCAGACAAGAAGCAGCAGATTGTGGATAATGTTAAGTGCAAAAAAACTACATCATTCAAGAACACGGTTACAGCAGAAGATCCTACTGGCGCAGGAATTTTACTGCTTGCTTGTGTAGTGTGCAATAGCAGGTCGGTGTTGATATATTCTGTGTAGACACAAAGTGAATTATGTGTTGTTGAAATTTTTCTGGTTTAACCATGTAACAGATATTGTAGACTGATATATGGAGGCTGCTGCTGTAACCGGAGTAAGGTCCAGTTGAATTCCCTCTTATTGAGATTTCTAAGATCTAATTATGTAGCAGGTATCGTACAGAGTTACGTTGAGGCTGCTCCTCTTATGCAGCAGCTTTCTATTAGTTTAGTCAGGTACTGTTTATTGATTATATGCAAATCAAATTTTATTTATTGTACACCTTGGTGTAATTGTAAAGATGGTTGCCAATAATTTGCTGGTCGCTGAGAGAGATGAGATTTGACGGCTGACTTCACCCGTCAAACCGATTAAACAATATAAATATATTCCCAATTAAATATGTTTTTTAAATATCTATGTAATGTTGTATTTATATTTATATTGAATGTATTCATAGTGATAATGATGGTTTTGCCAAGTTCTTTCATATCAAATAGGAATAGGCTGACGATTTTGCAAAGTGTAAAATACGATTAAAATAGGCAAAAACAACGGGACAGGTGTCAAATCTCAACTCGTTGATAATTATTATAAGGCAATATAGATAGTGTTAATTAAATACAATAATATTATATTTTAACTAATTATATATTAGTAATTGCACATATCCCACTAAATTCAAAGTTTGACATTAAAAGAAAGTGGACTATTCTTCGAAGTTCTATTTCCTAATATTCTATTTATATTCTCAAAATTTGATAAAACGCAAACAAATTAATATCATCATTAGTTTTTTCTTATATTAACATCTTTATCTTTATCTTTATTATTAATTTAATATAATTGCTGGTGATATCACATAAACTTATCTTATTTATAATTTTGAATTTTAGACTATGATTAACTTGCCTCATAACAACATCTTTATAAACTTATTGTTAGTTTATTTTTATTTGTGGTATTACATTAACCAACATCAAGTGATATATTCATCTTATTTATAATATCAAAATTATATAATATTAGTATACATATCTTAAATACTTCTGTCTAAAACAGTTCGAGAGATACCAATCTTGAGGCACTTATCTAACTATGCTAAATATTATTATTTTGATTGAATTTATTAAGGAAAAAAAGAAAATAATAAATGACAATCTAATGAAAGTTGAATTCATAGATGAATTGTTATGTGACACTTAAATCTACTTCATATAAAAGAACAACTAATAAAACATCAAATAAAGAAATTCTATAATAATTAATAAGTCTATACAAATAAATAATAAATACAATATTAATATTTACAAAAATTATATTAAAATTATTTATATTTAAACAATTACAACTCATTAATTTATATTAAAATGCACCCATAGGAAAATGACTACTATGACATATATTTAATTTAATTTAGTATAACTGTATTATATCTATGCAAATAAAGAACAACCTAATAAATTATTTTCTACATTAGCTCCTTATAATTGTTAATCTAAAGTAGGGTAAAGAGGGGCCATCCTAAATGAATAAAAAAATTGAGGTTGTGAGTTACTTGTGACATGAAACTAATAAGACAATTATCCGCACTCTATTCGGGAGTTAAGCTTCTAAATCTTAACTCTATGATATGGAAGTGGAAAATAAGTAGCTCCCATTAGTAATTTGACAATAATGAATTCTTAATTATTTTGAATCTGATTGTACTCAGATGGTGATGCTTATACTAAAGTTATAGGGATAGGTTATCCCAAAATGCATAATGTAAGAAAAGTTTCAAAAGATAAGTAATGCATTACATAGAGAATATCTTTCCCTACTCTATTATATCCAGGAACACATAGAAAATTTTAAATAAAAAAAAAAATCAAGGAAACTAGAGGTTAGAGATACTTCACTTCTTGAAGAAGTGATCGACCCATCAACTTATCCACAAGGATAGGTGAAACTCCTTTTGATAAAGGTTTTTTTTGGGGATCACAAACGAATAGACGGATACCTATGAAAACTTATAGTTGAAGACACTGGAGAACCTAAATGTCGGGAAGATCATGATAATTATAAATCATGTGCTGCAAGTGTGGACTCCAAAGGATATAAAGATGAAGAAATTAAATACCTATAAGGTTTTAAGGAAAAATTAGCAACCCCTAGTAGATTGAGAGAGTGATGAACACGTGTTGGAATGAGTACTCTATGTCACCATATATATATCAATAATGATGTTAATTTAGAGTTTACACTAGTTGGGATTAATTGTTCACTACACAATATCGACCATGGTCAATACCCTTGTCTAGGAAAACTACCCATTTTACAATACATTCCATGGTCGATACCATCAACTAGGAAAAATACAAAATTGTGTGGAGGTTAAATAAGGAAGTTAACATAATGAAGGAAACTCAAAGGTGATGAAATTGTTGACATAATCAAGGACCTATGTGTGCTAAAACTAGGTATGTGGGTGAATGTTAAAGGATGGTGAGGAGATGTCACGAGGAGGCTATAAAATTGAATATAAATAGGTGAAAAGATGCGAATTGTGATATGATTGTGCTACACATAAAGGATCTCTTAGAAGTGCTATTATTAACTTGATCAATTCAAAAAGAGAAGTGTTTGTGAAATTATTTTTCACAAGGAAACATTAGTGAATTTTCACCAACACTCCGTGACTAAGACCCTCCTCGTAGTAATGGGTATCATCGAATTTATTGAATGTAGAAAAAAACTTAGGGGGTGGCCATATAGTTGAGGATCACACATGAATACTCCACTAAATTTGTAGAAATATGTCTTATACTTACTGCAAGGGACAAATATAATTGGAAAAGGAGGTAGAGAGAAGTAAGAATTCGTGAAGTGAAGGTTAATTTTATGAATAGTAACTTGTAGATCTCACATCATTAACTGGAGTAGATCCACACACAATTAGAGAAATTCAACCATGCAAATAACAATGAGACTAACAACTCAACTATGTAAATTTATATTGATTAATTTATCAACGTACCAATTACTTTCTTTTTTTTCTAATATCACCATTCTTATAAATCTGAGTAAGCAAGTAGTGGAGGAAACATAGACAAGAGGGAATGGAAGAAATTAATATCTTGCTTGTATTTGGTAGAGAAAAATACTATCCACTAGTAACTCATAATTGATAAACCTTTGGAGTGGAGGAATCATTCCAATTTATAGTTTTACAAAATCTCTTTTTATCTTCCCACACATGACATTTCACCTTTCCTCATCACTTGTGACCTTTTGTATTCTATTGTAATAAAAAGTGGGCCTTTTTATTACTAATGAAAAAGAACTCTTACAATGTATAATTAAAGGCCACTTAAGTAAATAAGACAAAATAGTGGAAAAGTACACCTTAATGAAGAATTAGAATATGGAGAGAGAAGAAAAAAGAGAGAAAAGAGTTTATCAATCTGATGATGACAAAGCCTTTTCCGATGAAGAACTAGTTGTTGGAGAACATTGAGGTAATACTCCTAGGATTATTTTTTCACCTTTGAATTATTTACTGAAACATGTTACCGCAAGTGCCACTTTCTCCACCTATGAAATACAAATAAAATTCAAAGCATTGATTAAGGTTTCAGGAATTATTCCAAGGGTTTTTCATCATTTGAAGAAGACATTATAATCTCTCGCAATATTAGATATTGAACCTATAATTTGCATGAGAGATTCCTAAGTGTATTCATTGAACGAAAAGGGATATCCTTCCTCTTTCTTGGCCAAATCTTGAAATGAGTGAAGGAGTCCCTCCAACAATGAATGTTTATTGAGTGGAATTGATCTGGGATTTTACACACTATTTCTTACATTTTACAAGATCTCATATGAATTATCTCTACAAAAAACAAGCTTGGATATATTATCATTTATCTTGTCATATCTAACACTCATCATACGAGACTAAATGTGAGATAAGGTATTCACAATGGAGGTGAATATGTTTTTTTCTCATTATGGAGTGAGAATCTAGGTTTCCCATTTAAAACACCAATGGAAACATAGTGTCGCATTGGGAGTTTTATTTCTTGATCTTTTCATTTTTCTCTTTCTGTTTGGAAGTAGTGGTAGGGAAAAATTAGACAATGAGAGAACCATATGCAACAACAAATTTCTCTTTTCAAAAAGCTTCTCTATTGAATTTTCATTAATTTTCCCTTTCATTGTAGTTCTTTGAGCCTTCTTAATCACCTCAGTGATAAAACTTATGATGGGAGGAATGCATTCTACTAGAGGGGTGGAACTGCAATTGGCTCCAAGGAACATTGAACATAAGAAGTGAGAGTTCTCACATGGACCTCCATTTTTCCATTGTTTGTTTATACTCCTAAAACGCCTCATTCTTAGAAAACATGTAGGAGTAGATTTCTTGAAAAAGTATATATATCCCTCATGCGTGGCTTTTTGTAATGAAAATGTATATATATTTTTCTTCCTTTTTTTTCCATGCAATAAGTATTAGGCCTTGTTGATATGAATCATTCCTTTCCCATTCTTGCGAAGAAATTTAATTGGTTACAATGACATGCATGTTATTAGTGGTAGGAATTTTCATATACTAAGATATTCCTTTCAATATGAGAATTTCAAGTATCAAATTTTCATTTTCTCGAATTATTCAGGAATATGCATCATAATGTTGCGCATGTTCCAAGACTAAATTTTCTCTGAACAAAAATTGGGGGACCTCTTTCACTAAATATTATACTTGCAAATATTTTCTCCTCAACTAGCTCATGAGGTTTGCCAAGTTTTTTAGTTTTCATATCCTCCATGTCTATGTGGGTGACATCATTATCTCCCACAGTAGGATATTCAATTATCAGAGTAGAAATAGGATCCATGCCTAAATTTTAACTTCAATATGTTAAAAAAAAGTGAGATAGAAAGAATGTGAGTTGAAAGAAGTGACTTGAGTTTAATTGTGAGAATTTGTATTGATAGCAAGTTCTATCTAGGATAACTATTTTTAGTAAATTTTCAAAGTTTGTGTACCTTCAGATGGTTTTTGCTTGTTTGGAGTGAGAGGGTGTTCAAAGTTTGTTATTTTCATGAACTTAATATATTTAAATATGTAAATCCTCTCATAGTTACTATATTTGGAAGGAGGTCTTATAAGTTTCACGTTGTAAGTAAAATAGTCTTGTATGTTTAGGATTTACTTTAGGACCTTCTACTCAAGATTTTGTGGTTTTTTCTCCACTTGTGTTCTAGAAATCAGAAAAAATAACTTAAGAATCTGAAAATTTCAGGTTTCTCCTATAAATTTTATAGAACATCAATGAGATTTCATTCAAAGTTAGCTCAAAGATGTTTCTAAGAGGATTGCATAAGAAAATTTTCATTGAAAACGAGTGCACAGTTAGAGAGTTATGAGAATTTCTTCATTTTTAGCATGGATATATGGTGATATTTAACTAGATTGTCTTTCAAAAATAGAGGTTTCAGCGGTAGTTAAAAAATCACCTTATGTAAAACAAGGACTAAGTATAAGAGGTGGGGAGAGTTATTCATTTAAATTTTTCAAATTTTAATTCATCTCTTCATCATCAAGCTTAGCCAAGATTAGAGTGTGGTTAAACCTGAGATACAAAGGTGTAAGGCACAAAAATGGGACACAAGGGACACTAAAGTTCACTTTGTACTATATGGTGTTTAGTGGTTTCATGTGGTTGAGTGATAATGAGATGAAGGAGGTGGGAAATGACCTCTGGGGGATAAATAATGAGTTCTCTCATGACTAGGATCTTAACTTGATGAGTGGTTCTATGTGTGGGCATACATTTGTGTCCCCCTTTTCCGATTTACACCTCTTACACATTAAGGTACATTTGATTTTCTAAAAAATACCACGGGTTTGAGTTTATGATAGCAGGATAAGCTAGAGTGCAAATTTTGAAGACCTAACTACAAAAGTGATGGGGGGTGAGTTGCAAGGAGTTATCTAAGAGGAGGTGGTTCATTATTTTGTATTTCTTGTAACATTTGAACCTTATGGGAAAATTAAGGCTCATAATCCCTCTCATGCCATTTTAGGAAGTTGATGTCACCTGCCCAGTGCAAATCGGGACAAGAGGAATTACTTTTCCACCTTAGAATCATTGAGGAATGTTTTGGGGTTAAATTTTAAATGAGTTTGACTCCAAATAACCTGATAAAATAATTCCAACAATTATATGGAGCCAATTCTTCTTGAAAATTCACTTTTTGGGTATATTTCATTCTTCACTTGAAGGGGCAATTATTGTGTCCCGCATTCTTACATGAAATCTTTGAGTTTTGGAACACAAATAGTGTTTCCATCATGTATAGTGTTCCAATATATTTATTTTAATTATCTATGTTTATCGTAACTCATTGTAAAAATTCCAGAATCATTCAGAAAATTTATATTTCATTATTGGAGCCTTCCTCCTTGTGCCCAACATGACCGAGTCTTGTTCAAGTTTTTCATGTTATTAATTTTTCTCACAAAATATCCCTAAAGTTCCATGTACATCATCAATATTCTCCAAATTCTATGAAAAATTATTTGAATCTTCCTTGTAGGCTTCTAGGGGGTGTTTAACATCTTTAAAATGGCCAAAACTGACATTTTTCAGGCCTCTAGAAGAAGTTGTATTTTCTTCAATTTCCATTACTTCGTTAATAACCTTAGGTCCTCTTCCTTACACATTAAAACACATTGAAAATATTTTTTACACATTCCTCTGAGCTAGAGTGAGGGTGGAATTGATGACCTTTTTTCTAGAGCAATTGTTAACAGTGACCGGGAGAGAATCTTCAATTGTGGGCTTAGTTGTGATAGCAAATTTTTTTAATTTTGGATGGTTGAGATTTAGCACGAAAACAAATGAATCTAACTTGGGGACATTAAAATATAAGGGGAAAAGGATGACCTCAAAACTCTCTTTGTAAGTATATTGGTGCTTTATATGTAACTCTCTACTAGGCAACTCTGATGGGGTCACGTATAGTAAGCAAGATAGAATGTATTTCTTTTTAGAAATGCCTAGTCTTGAAGGGGATAAAACAAAGAGATTCAATATTTTCATGGCTTCCCTGTGGTTTTATTCGTTTTTCCAAGAGTAGGAAAAGGTCTCCATTTTGAAATCTTTTATCCCACGTCTTTTGATAAAATAGCCTCTTCACTTTCAATTGGTGTCTTCATAATACATAAAATTATATCTGCATGTCTTCATTTAACTTCTCTAAGTAGCGAATCCTCTTATAAATATCATCTGAGTATTCTCCATTTTCTACTTTCTTCATCATGTTTAAGGAGGATAATTCCATGGAAATTAAAATTTTAGCTTTAATTCCATATAATTGTTGGAAAGGGGGAAATATCAATGACATTCATGGGAATGATCTAATAAGCATGGGAATGATCTAATAAGCATGTTAACTTTATAAGTTACCCTTGCCAAGAGGGATTTCAAAAAACAATCTCACAAATTATTTTCCCTTCCCATTTTGTTTTCTTTCAATATTTTATTTCGAAAGTTTCCTTACTATCCTTTTTAGGTTTTGAAGAATCTAGTTTTCAGATTTCAGATATTTTATTGCATTTCGTATGCAAAATGAAGGTTAAGCTCCAAATTCCAAAGTTTGAAATTACAATTTGGATTCAAAATTCAAAAATTTTAATGCATCTTGTACAAAGTTTGTACTTTCAAAGTCCAAAGTCTAATTTTCAAAAATTCGAGATTTTAGACTTTAGATATTTTAAATCATTTTACATGTTTTGTGTGACGAAACTCTAATTCCTAATTTCCCTCTTTCGGATTTCAAAACTTCTTCTTTTG
Source organism: Taxus chinensis (assembly GCA_019776745.2). NCBI lineage: Eukaryota > Viridiplantae > Streptophyta > Pinopsida > Cupressales > Taxaceae > Taxus > Taxus chinensis. The sequence goes on along the minus strand of CM034152.1, from coordinate 635,496,415 downwards.
AACACTTTGGAGATTTGACACTTCAGAAATTAGGCATTTCAGACTTTGAAGTCCAGATTAAATTTTGCATGTGATTTACGCACTGAATTTTAAAGTCTGATTTCAGAAAGCATTTATTATCCAACTACCGCACACGTGTCCGCTTGCGGTAATAAATTTTTATCTCCCTATAAAAACATAATATTTTACTTATCATTTTTACTAGTTGACTAAGTACATTGACACATTGACATCTCTGCACACCCAATCGTACCCCCTTAGGTGATTTTCATAACTATTTTTTCACATTTTTCTCATGGAATTTTGTAAGCTTTGCAAGTTGCATTTTTATTTTTGACTTTTGGGTTCTTGCTCTATTTCTCCTTATCTTTAATCCTTCGACTCTTTTATGTTTTACTTGGTTTGGTTCTTAGTTTTAATCATGGCTCATCCTCCCTTGTCCTTTTGGTTTTTTTTCTAAGTATGCAACACAAAATAATTTGCAAACAAATTGGAAGATCTTTTAGAAGTTAGGAAGTAAGGAGTGTTGAAGATTTGAAGTTTCATGGCTTCAAGTTTCTAATATTTTTTACTTCACACTTCGAAATTTGAATGTGTTTTATTTCGAAAGATTAGAGTTATCCATTTCGAATCTTTTAGGGTAAAACCTCGGGTTTTAGAGGCTGCATGGTTATGTGTTTTTATTTCAGACTTTCAAAAATTTCTCATTTTGAGATTGTAGAATCTTATGATTTAGAGTTTTGAATCTGTTTGTCAAAGGTGAAGTTACGATTTCAAAACTTCTTCGTACTTCGGATTTTTGGAAGTCCAATTTGTTTTTGCAAGCTGTTTAGCATGCATATTTCTCCTCTCCCAACTTTGAATTCTTGGGTTTTTTAGCATGGAAGATGTCCGGTTATTCATCAAAAGAGAAGGACAAGATGAAATATAGCTACCAATGGGTGTTTCCCCCTTCCAGTATATCTTATGAAGTAGAAAATATTGGAGATAAATATTTTGGGCATATATACATGGCTAAATTTTTTTTAAGGGTGAAATCCCTGAACAAGAATCCGTGGATGCAAGTTATATATGATAGTGGACTTCCTCTTAAACTTGCATTTCCTCAGGCAATGCAATGCCCTCAGGTTGTGCTCACAGGAGCATCCTACTTTCACAAAGGTAAACACACTATAAAGGATGAAGATGGCACATTAGTAATCATCGTGGATATTGACTTATTTGAAGACCTCTTGAAGGTTCTTGATGTCGAAGATTATGTCACAATCTCCCTAAAATATTATTTAGAGCATTAGGTAGAAGAGAAAAGGTTTGTAAAAATATCATCACCAAGATTTACCTAGTAAGAACTAAAAGCACTATGTCTATATTTCCCAAGAAACTTCCTCACTTTGATTTTATTGAGGAGGTTAATGATATTATTACTCTATTGAGAAAGGTTATGGGTCTTTTATCTACCTGGGAATTTTAGGAGTTGATGTACCTCTACATAGCAACAATTAAGAAGAATAAGGGTCTCATTTGATGGGGTCAACACATAAGCAATGATATATGCCAACTTCTTGAAGATGTGTTAAGTTCAAGTAAAATTTTCATGACCTCTTACCTTATATACGCAACAGGGTGAGTGCAAAAAGATGGGAGGCCAAAAGATGGTAAAAAAGGGACATCTTTGTCCTAAAATCAGCAAAACTTGAACTTCATCAAATAATTTGGCATGCCTATGCTCAAAATTTGACAAAGTTATAAGAATAAGTACCATAGAGCTTAGAATATAATTTCTAAACTACTTTTTTTAAAAAAAATGGTTGAGATTAAGAGGCTCAAATGTGGTGCACACACAAAGTATGTCTATTTTTGTATAAAAAAGATAAAAACCTATTGTGTGTGCACTCACCCATTTTTTGAGTTGTATAATGTTTTTCTAAAATCCATTCGTTAAAAAGTTAGGTAAGACCATGTATAAGGTCCCACAAAAGATTCATTATCTTTTTATGAATAAATAATTTTATATTAATTTTCAAAGTGGAAATATCCCGAAAATGAAATATTTGTGTGTGCACCCCGATAAATTAGAGAAAAAATTCATATTTTAGTTTTTTTTAGTGCGTGTAGAATGTAGTTTAGAAAAAACCAATTTTTTGTTATTTAATTTGGATGAAAAATTGTAAATTATGCACAAAAATGTATGCATGGGTTTTTGCAAGAAAAGAAGGCACTACTAAAAGAAATTATGGATGAAAACCTTAAACTAATCAGATTTTAAAAAGAATTATAACATCATCAAGGTAAAAATGAGCTTGACATTGTAGTATAATTTATTTTTGAATATTATGTTTTAATGCACGATATATTGGGGTGCACACATTAAATTTTGATGTTTTTCTATCAAACATGGTTTTAATCATGCAATACACAGACCAAACCTCTTGTTTAGAAATCCAATCCTTTGGATTGGGTATTCCAAACGCCAACAAGATGAAATGTGAGTACATTATAATGTGCTAGTGTTATAATGTGCTCATGTTATAACTCGCTCCTGTTATAACTCGCTTGTGTTTTGGTTTCCAATGCGGAATATGTCCATTTGGGAGGGACAACATGGAAAAACACATAAAAAACCATAACGCGAATGTATTTTTGGTATAATCGAGCCATAACATGATTGCATTATAACACAACCTAGATTTTTCCTTTTCACGTTATAGAGTGACCAAGCCATAATAAGAGTGCATTATGGCCAAAATGGCCAAAAAATGGATTAGTGCCCACTTTTTGGCCCCCCATCTTTGTGCATACGCCCAACAACGGGAATTAGATACAACCTAGGCATAAATTTGAAGGATTCTAGAGATACAAATCAGATATACGAATATTATTCACAACTTACCATTGTAGAAGGTCCCAACCATTTTTAGAGCCTAAGCGATGCTTTATTCGCAATTATCTTGTACTCCTTTGACAAGAATTTATACAATTAGAGAGTTTCAGATGAATCTTGGAATGAAGTATGATAGTGGGGAGGTATCGATCTATAGTTCCCAACCTTCACTTACATTAGAGTGTTAGGGTTTGTAGCAGCCCCTAACAAGCTACCAAGATGTCCAACTAATAAGTGGGTCCTAATGAAAATGGTCAATTAGTTAATGAGTTATCATAAGTTACAACATGATCGACAAAAAGAAGGGGCCCAGTTTCTCTTACGATAGGAAGATATACGTGCACAAATATACATAAGGCTAATAAAGTTGAAGGGAAAATATCCCAGATGACTCTAAAGACATTCCATCTGCATACTAACTTTGATTACTAGGATAAATTTTCTAAAATGGGATCAATCAACGTGCATTTACCTCAACTAGAAAACATCTGGATTCATTACCGATATGATTATGCAATAAGAGAAATGGAGTTTTAGAGGCTAGAGTTAAAGGAAATTAGTCACCATGGAATTGCAGTCATTCTTTAAGGCCTAAAAGATGATGGTTAGGTGTTGGATTATGCCTACAAAATAAATAATGCCACAAATTTTCCTCTTCTTTAGATAGACTGGGCAATTGAGGAGTGCAATAATACAAAGGACAGTGTAGGCCCCATCTTGCAAAGGACTTACCAATGGTTGGAATCTTTGGGGATTACACCTAAGGCATCAGACCAACTAGAAATAGAATCAGTAAAAATATAGTAATCAGTGGGTCAACCCACTCCATCAAGAGGGAAGAAGTTAATTTCCAAGCACATTGCCAAGCCACGTAAGATATATTTTGTCTACAGGGGTTCAAGATCTTCTTCTGGGGTTCTAACTATAGGAACTGAATATCCTAAATCACAATAAGTTGAAGTAATATACTTAGGTGTTCCTCCAAATATTACCCAAGTTTCATAGTCAACCCCTTCCCCTTCACTTGCACTTTCACCACCTTTGGTTTCTCTTTCCCCTCCATCTCTCACTCTTCCTATGAAATTGTCTTATATTCTCGTTTCCCCTACACCTCTCACCACGTCTCTCTCTATGGCCCATGTTTTCTCCTCCTTTCCAACACTCTCATTTGGAGATATTTTTGGAATGGGGTTTGGTTTTGTAACCCCCCTCCTTAACAATCTCTTCTTGTTGTCACTTTAATTACACCCACACTCAAGGCCATCCTTTCCATTTTGCCCTCCATTGTAACCTCATCACTTTGACCTTTTGTGACTGCCACAAGTTTCAAACTAATATAAAATTCACAAAGTACTAATGGAATAATTACTTTAGTGTCTTTTAAATCATCTTCTTATATTACGGAATGGTTATTTAGGAAAACACTGAAACAGAAGAAGAAAGTACCTTTTATTGATATTGTTGACTTAAGTGTCTTGGATTTGGTTCTGAAAAGATAATCCAAGCACCTGATAATTGTTTCCAAGATATCATTTAATCAGATAGGTGAAAGGTTCATTGAGATAGCTACTCCTGCAATTGGGAAAAATAAAGAAACGATCATGATGGTGGATTATCAAGTTTCGATATTTTCTCTTGGAAAAACCACCCATGAAAGTGCCAAATAAGATGTTCATGTGGCCTTAGGGAATTTTTTAGAAAATATGACAAGGAAAAGGAAACCAAGGATGAACTTAAAGGAAAATTTGAAAAACTAACCACTCTCTTAACCAATATTACGCAGTCGGTCAATACTACTACTGCCCTCACTATTTCTCAGAGTTTTGATGACACATCTTTTCATACAGTGGAAAATATTTGACAAAAGGGTGAGTGGTAGGAGGATGGATGAAGAACTTAATTCAGGAAGTAGATCCATTGATCAAAGTTGTTGTGGATTTGTATAATGAATTGTATGCAGAAAAGGACGTCATAATGAAGTTGAATGGACTCCACATTGAGGAGAGTGATAACTCATACCTTTCTCTTGGAACATGGAAATAAATTTGAAGTGTTAGCTAATACTTGCTATTGAAATATGGTGTGATAGATGATATTTCAAAAAAAAATCAATTCAAGGAACCTATGGAATTTTGAGCTCAAATACTACAAGAAATCTTGTCTAAAATGAAAGAAGGAATATTCGAGGTAGTGGATGGTATAAATGATATTTCAAAATAATTTTAGATGATCAAATGCAATTTCTTGGATAAAATTATTAATACCATTCAAGTTGAGTAGATTACTACCAATTTTAAAATTTTGGTAAAACAATAACATGATGTGATAAAATATTTTAATCTTGATTCTATTTACAGGTTCGTATCTTATCAAAAATTCTTGAGCCAACTGAAGAAGGTTGTTGAAAGGACTCAAAGATTACCATTAAAAATTTCTAGAGAAATTGAGTTAGCAGACATTCTAAGACATTATGCATGTGGACCTGAGGAGGAGGAGATCGAAGAAATTATTAAATGATTTATTGAGTACAAGAATAGGTTAGTTGTATGGGAGAAGAAATAATAAGAAGAAAAGGAAAAGGAGCATGCCATTCCTAGCTAGGTGTGAGGGTTTAAATTTATCAAACATGTGTAGCTTTTTTTATTATTTTCATGGTAGGTTGTTCCCTAAGCATTAATGCATTGTATTTTTAGTAAAAAGTAGTTAAAATATGGAGCTGCAATTTCTCAACTCACTTTGTCTATAAATAGGTAGATGCATCATGTTTGAAATTACTTTTAGATCTTATTGTGAAGGGGTGCTATAATTTTGAGGAGTCCAAGAACGAGCTTTAAAGCCTTTGATATATTCATAACATTGTTTTTCCTTCGAATACTTGGGTATTGTGCAAGTTAATTTATTTAATGGTTATGAATGTTTTAATTCCTTGTATATGGTAACTTAGATTGTCGTTAGGTCAATTATCTTCTTTCAATTATATGTGAGTTTTGGTATGAAATATTTTGTTTCAGTTGTTAAAAATCTTAACTTCGTTCTATTATTAAAGTTTCATAGTTAGTTAATTTAGTGATTAGGAAATATTATGAGATCTGCATGTCATATATTGTTCTACAATATTGATCTTTTCATGTGAAATATATATTCTTGATCTATTTACTCTTGGTGCATCACCACCTTTATATATTTCAGTTATCTCTCTATCCCTATACCACATGAATAACTATGTTAGTTGTATTTCAAGTGTTATAGCCTTCCATTTTGATCGCAAATTGAATGCACCAAATTTAAAGGAATTTGGCCTTCTCAAGAGGTTAATCCCAAGGTGACAAGGTCCCACCCCTTGGGGATGTTCCCATGTTGCATGAGATCATTGAAAGATTTATTGGGTGTATGTTCCACATGACAAATATTTTTTACATGCCCGGTGAGACCTTGAAGAGTTGGTACTTCTATTAGTGTTTGCACAAATCAAGGTACCTAGTGACCCTACATATCTTGATTTTAGGATCTAGTATGCTAACTTATGAAAAGAGATCAGACAAGAGCTTTTTCAAGGAAAGGAAATTATCATCATATTGAACTATCGTTATCGCCTCCAAGGAGAAGGAGAACTGGTGCTTCAACATCACCTTCTATGGGCCATTCAACATGCACTTTCAGAAGGTTTCCTCCACCAAGAGGAAATCAACCACTCATCACTATGGCCATAAGAAACAAGAATTTTCCTCCTTTTAAAGCATGTATTCCTCTTTTATTAGCCCAATGTGATGATATACTTGTTTCTGCTATCAAAATTGTCCTGTCCATATAAAGGATACCAGTGTTACTCCCATAGAACATATTCTAGATGTGGCCAACATTTACACAGTACAAAATATCACAGAAGACAACATTGTGGTCAGACTTCTTACTACTTCATTTAAAGGAAAATCACTCCAATGGTTTTTCTAGTTAGTATATGGTACTGTACGCACTTGGGATGAGTTGGGAGAAAATATCTACAAACTTTTTGAGGATAACATTGATCACTTGTCACTCATGGAGTAACTCAAAACCATAAAGAGAGCTCCTCAAGAGTATATGAGTGATTATAATTTCCTACTCCAAAATACTTAGAATATGATTCCAGCACTAATAAAACCCTCTCTGAACAATGCATTCATGTACTATTTAAGAGATGTGATTATAAATTTTATGGCTATGATCAACTCATTGGGAGGAAAAAAATTTCCCGATGCTTATGACATTGTCATAAGAGTAGAGAATTATTTGATTTAGGCTAAAAATATAGCTCCAAGACAATTTGTATCCTGAGCTTCCCTCTAATCAACCAACCATTTCCCTTCTCCAAGTAGTGCCCAACCAAATAGCTCTTCTGCATCCGCCCTGTCAAGTCATTTTCATGAGGTAAAATAATTGCTCCAAACCTTTGGAAACAAATTGGTATCCCTTAAAAGGAAAGGGTCCCAGTATGGTCATCCTTACCAACCTCAAAACCAATAGTACAGTCTAATAGGAAACCCTTTCAAAATAAAAACCACGCTCAAAATCAAGTTGCCAATATTAAACCCTTAAATGTCAAAGCTCTCCTTGCTACAAGTTCCTCTAGAGCCCTTTTCCCTGTACAAAATAACATGGTCTAGGATCTTAAATGGAGCTATCATTGTTCCCAACCTCATAATAAAAATTTATGCCCCAATGGAGTGCTTATTCAAGACCTTATTCTCATGAGAGTATCCACATTGATAGAGAAGACAAAAGACATAGCCTTGTAAGAATCTGTTCATCAGTCACAGTCCTCAGCAGAAAATAATTTTTTTGAATTGGAAAGAGGAATATTTTTTTGGTTTTAATACATAATCTACATTAGTAGCTGTTAATACTTGTTCAAAAAATAGGGAAATAGAAACTCGGCCTTCAAATTTTTATCAGGAATTGACCTCTCAAGCTCATTCGCAAGAGGTTGTAAATAAAGATGTGGTAATTTGGTTACCAGAAACAAATACCAGTTAGAATATGAGGAAAGATAATCCTTCAGGTGTCGTAGTACCAAATAATCATTTTCCAAAGGAGGATACCAACACTTAAAGTAGCATTCAAAAAGTAGGAAGAATTCCCTTTCGTATTGTCGAACAAATGAAGAATACCAACTTGAATTGCACTATGTGGGAATCACTTTCAATTCCTTCGCAAAGAAATCTATTACAAGAGGATGTAAAAATATTTGGTACATCTGGCAGAACACTGAGTCGTGGAGAAAAAAATACTACAATATTGTGTCAAATGAAAGAAAGAAGTGCTCTTAAGATAAATAAGCCACCACTTTTTAATATTTCACTTATTATTAGTAATAACTTGGTACATAACTGCATTATTGAATTTAGAGGTGGTAGCTCTATCATGCCTAAATAGATTGTAGATTTAGTAGGCATCCATTATACGCATGTATCATGTGGATTTTTTCAATTGGATGGTATAGTAGTTCAAAATATTGGGGTTATCAAGGATCTTCATCTTACTATTCATGTATGTCCTAGATTATTATTTATGCAAGACATATCATTCATTGATCTTCCACCTTTCTTCGTCATATTCTTATGAAAGGATTTCACCACTAAAATGGGTGGTTATTTTTCTAAGGATTGGTCACATATGCTTCTCAAGACTAGATATGGGACTAGGGTAACTGTAAGGGAAGAGATAATTTTTCAAAACCATGTGGAGCCTTACACCACCAGTATCTAAAATGAAAATTATACTATTTGTGATCAAGAAGAAGAAATTACATATCACGAGTCTACTACTCTCATGGAAGAGTTCATGTACACACCCGAAATTACATGTGCTACATTGTTGGAAAATGGTTCCAAAAGTCCTCAGTGGTGATTCATGTCCTTTTAGAAGATGTTCAAGCTCCTAAACATATATGTATTGTATATTTGTAGCCTATACGCCCTTACTTAGCTTTTCCATGTTGTTTCCAACTTCCCACTTCATTATGTGCATGTGTTTTCCATTTAGTGCTAGGACCGCCACACTACCTGAGTGGTGGTTCTGAAACCGCCACCCATGTAGGGAAATGGTCTTGAACAATTTTTCTAGAATCCTTCATGTGTAATTTTAACATGCATGATTTCTCTTAACTTAACTTTTAGGGTGCGTTTGTGAACCAAATTTCCTAAAAATAGTCTTGATGGCTAATTTTTCCTTGCCTCTTCTATTTTTAAATAGATTTAATTATTTCGAACTACCTCTTCTTGCCTTGTGTATGAAGGCACATCCTATCTAATTCCTAGATATTCAATGCTTGTATTCAAGAAAAGGCCTGAGAATTTTGTGTATCTTACATAATAATTTTGTCACAATCATTTTGGAAATTACATAGCCAAGCTCTGTTCACTTATGTTATCCCTCTTCTACTTCCATTGCAACCAAACTACCTTCAAGCTACCATTTCTCAAGCACCTTCTCTTACAGCTACATTTGCATTCTCAATTCCTTGGGCTCATATGGACACACAAAGAAAGAAAGGATAAACTAAGGGGAAAAACTACCCTCAGAGAATGAAAGGTTTACCTCTATTTTATGAATTCGAGGTTGGATTTTTTGTTTGATTTCCTTCATTCCTACAATTTATCATTATTACATCATATCAAATAGAGTATAAATAAATTTCCTTTCATTTACATGTCATTACTTACTTTCCAAGAGGGTTTGAATCTTTCATAACAATCCTCGGTGATGGATCCTCTTCTTTCGATCCTTATGGATCTGAAAGAGAGAACATCTATAGGAGGTTGTCTACATATCATAGTTAGTTTGGGAAAGTTATTTTTTTTAAAATTATTTTATTTTCAACACACTCAACATAGGTGAATAACCACACTAGATTATCTTGCTTGTTTATTTTTAGTGTAGAAATATTTTAATTATTTAGAATAGAAGCAAATCATTGTTTCTGATTATAATATTTCAATTTTGTGATTTTTTTAGATTAGTTTCCTTTTAGTGGTAGAATAGATAGTTAATTTCATTTAGTTTACATGAACACTTCAAACTAGATCAACACTTAGATCCAAGTTAGGAAAACAAACCATAGGGAAATTACGCTACTCGTTGATAGCCTCTAAATTTCCCCTTTTCCAATTCATCTACCAAGAGATCACACTACTAGATCTTAGTCATTGATACTCCTATAGTTAGCTATCCAAAAATTCAACATCCGGTACTCTGGTACGACCTCAAGGGGTTGAGTACGAAATAAGGTTACGTGTTCATTTTTTTTTGCATAGTTCCCTGATATTATTGTTGATGATGTAAGTATGAAACATCAATTTGATCCTTATGTTGAGGCATTGATAGAAGAAGAAGTTGGTTTATTGGTTTTATAGGAGAGTCGGTTGGCCACATATTGTATTCACGAAGAAGGAACAATTATACCCAAGATTCTCAAAACCCGGGATAATTTTGAAGGACTATGGAAAGTTTATTTCGATCGTTCGAGGATTAAAAATGGAGAAGGCACTAGTGTGATGTTTATTTCTCTTAAAGGTTAAAAAAAAATTCTCATCCTTTCGCCTCCAGTTTAGCTGCAGCAACAACACGTATGAATATGAGGCATTAGTACAAGGAATCCAGCTGACAAAAAAGAAATGGATTAAGGCACTAAATGTAGATAAAAAGTGCTTTTCCATCATGTTAGGGACCGAAGTGCGTCTAAGAATTATATTCTAAGGTCACATAAGAACATGGAGTGGGATTTGATTGAAGAATTTGGCACTATTGGAATTAATGTAATTCCAAGATATCAGAACCAAGACGTGGATAGGATTGCTACAGTCAATATGATATCCCTGTTAATTTAAGTAAAGAGGAACAAAAATTCATCAAATGGTTGTCAAGTTGGAAGTATCAGATAATATAAGTAATTAGTAGGTATTTAACAATGATAAGTAAATCAACCATTTTCTATAGGAAGAAGCTAAGTTTGCATAAAAAAAACCAAGATAATCTTTAGGAAGCATACAATGATCAGATCATATAGTTGAAAACCAATAGATTGCCTACGGGTTTGATCACTCTCGAATCAATTTTTAATTTGGATGATCAAGTTAAAAAAAAAGCACCAATATGGTAATAAAGGAAGATGATTTTGAGTAGGTTCAGGTTGTAGATGAAAAGTTTCCGAAGATTGGGAAAGTGTGCTCTCTATAAGAAAAACGGGCTTTCAATGGTGTTTGTCAAGATTTTAATGATATATTTTCGATTGATTTATTAGTACCTTTGTTGTTTTGATCTAGGATTGACACAACACAATATTTAACTCGATCAAAATGATAAGATAGTTCAGAAAAATTAGAGGCCAATCAACCCAAAGATTGAGCTACTTACAATAAAAGAGATTTCAAAACTCATTAAAGATAACAATATATTCCCAATCAATCATTCCTCTTTGGTGGATAATCTAGTTCCCGTTAGGAAAAATAATGGAGAGATCCAACTATATGTGCATTTGAGGGAATTGAATCGATCCTCCCTAAAGGATCATTACCCTCTTTCGTCTAAGGAGCATATTCTAGAAACAGTGTCAGGAGCGGAGAGGTTTTCATTGGTTGACGGTTATTTAGGCTATAACCAAATTTTGGTTAAAGAATATGATCAATTAAAAATAGCCTTTACTACCAACTGGGGCACATACATCTATAACAAAATTCCATTCAGATTATCAAATGACAAGGCTACTTTCTAATGAGCTATGGATATGGACTTGAAATGGTTAATAAACGACATGATCCTTGTTTATTTAGATGATATAATAGTATATTCCAAGCATGCAGAGTACCACCTAAATATTTTAGAGAATATTTTTAAGTGATGAAAGGAATTTTTGGTGTCATTAATACCTAAGAAGAGAATTTTGTTAGTGCACGAAGATAAATATTTAGGACACATTGTTTCAATGGAAGGACTCTCTATTGACCTAGAAAGATTTCACTCAATTCTAGCTCTGTCTCTTCCAATTCATAAGAAATGTATTCAAAGTTTCCTAGGAACTATTAAATTTTTGAGAACAATTATCCCATAGTTTGCATCCTTGGCCAAACTATTAACGAGGATGTTGAAGAAGAACATTCCCTTCAGTAGGAAGAAATCATAGACGGAGGATTTAAGTCAATTAATACATATATCTGCTAATAGCCTACATTTTTATATCCTATGTATGATAAAGAATTAATTCTCTATGCGTTTGCAGGACAAAGAATTATTTTAGGTATCCTCAATTAGCAAAATGATGATTTTTTGGAGAAACCAATTGCTTTTTTCAGGAAGTCCCTCAAGGAGTATGAGCTTGAGTATTAATTTGTGGAGAAAGAATTTTTTATCGTCATCTAGGTACTAAAATAATTCAAGTATATGTTTTCTAACAATAAGATACAATTGATGGTATCACATCTAGGAGTAAAATATTTCATGTTAAATAAGGATGTGAATGAGAAATGAGCTAGATGGATCACCAAGGTCATGGATCATGACGTGCATATTAAAGTAACCAATCTAGTCAGAGGAAAGGGCTTATTTCAACAACTTTCGAGTGGTTTGGAATCAAAAGAAGAAGGGGACATGGTTTTGTATAATCATTCCCAAGAAGATACTCCTACTGATTTTCTTATCAAAGATGAAGAATTGTGTTCTATTAGGAGATTATCCCTTTGAATTGGATAAAAATTAGAGGTGAATTTTTTGGTTCACTCAATTCCTTATGTTCTTGTAGATGGTGTTCTTTTTCACAAGGATCTGAATGGTGTGTATAACACTAAAATAAGTAGACAAAATACTAGAAGAATTTCACAATGGTTTTTCTAGGGGACACTTTTCACCAAGAACCACATTTACAAAAATAATGAGGGTCAGTTATTATTGGCCAGAGTTTTTCAAAGATTCCCATTTGTGGGTGAGAAAGTGTAAAGAATGTTCCTTTTTGTTAAGGAAGCATAAACTTGTTTCCCTTTTCATCCATCTAATTCAGGTGGATCAAACTTTCATTCAATGGGGGTTGGATTTAATTGGAATTATCAATCCTTCATCTAGTGATGGACATTAGTGGGTATTGAAAGTGAAAGATTACTTCACCGAGTGAATGAAAGTTGTAGTATTGAAGGAAATGAGAAGGTTGTTCTAGATTTCTTGGAGGACATAATGACAAGGTTTGACGTACCTTTTACAAATATTTCAGATAATGCCATGGTTATTCTAGGACTGAAACTTAGTGAATGGGTTGTTAAAAATAGAGTATACCTTAAAACTTCATCTAACTATTACCTACATGGAAATGGTTTGGCTGAGTCTAGCAACAAGAAACTCATTCAGATCATTAAGACAACAATAGAGAATAACAAACCGCCTTGGAATACCTAGCTCAAGACTTCTTTATGGGAAGATAAAATTCCGCCAAGTAGGGCCATATGAAAACTCCCCTTTCATGATTTTCTATGGCATGAAATCAAAACTCCCTTTTCCTCTAGAACTTTCCTCCTTGGAGTTGTCACATCAATTGGGTGGTTATGGAGAGTGATCCTATGATAGTATAGTTTTCCAAGTTAATGTAATTGGAAGGAGTTAGGAATAAAACAATGAAGAGCTTGGAACAATAATAGGATTAAAAATAAGAAATTTGATATAAAAACATCTCATAAAATATTTCAAGAAGGAGATTTGGTTCTGAAATGGGATACTAACAAGGCCAGGCAAGGAATACACGTAAACTTTCCTGCTCTTTGGAATAGAGCATACATTATTACAAGATATAAAGAGGTGAATTCATTTTTCCTATCCAAACTCAATGGAGAAGCACTTCTTATCCTTGTGAATGGGATACATCTCAAAACTTGTTTTTAAGAAGGTTTCAACTTGTATAATGTTAGTCTAGGTTTTTTTCCCGCCAAATGTTGCGCACGTTGTTTGATTTGATTTGTTATTTTTGTTTGATTTTCTTGTTTTCATTTTATTTATTTTGTTTTTTGTCAATATTTTCAAGGCTAAGGACTCTTTTCCCCAATTCTTAGCAGGAAATAATCCCTAAGAGATCACCAAAAATGTTAAGTTTACAAGTGACCCTTACTGGGAGGAAGTCCAAAAAAATTCTCACAAAGTCATTACCCTTCCCATTCCTTTGGTGTTTTTTCATCAAAAAATTTGTTTCGAAAGTTTCTTGATCATCATTTTAGTTTTTAGAGATTCCAAGTTTTGGATTTCAGATATTTTCTTGCATTTCACATGTAGAATGAAGGTTAAGTTCCAAAAGTCTGAAATCACAAGTGGGAGTCATAATTCAGAATTGTGAATGCATCTTGCATAAATTTTTTCTTCCAAAATCCAAAATCTAAAGTTTGATTTCAGAACTTCAAGTAGCATGTGGTTTATATGCCAATTTTTGAAGGCATTTATTATCTAACTACCCCACACATTTTGGCTTGTGGTAATAAAATATTTATCTTGTTATTTAAACATAAGATTTTACCTATCATTTTTACTGGTTGATTGAGTACACAGACACACTGACATTTATACGCACCCCATTGTACCCTCTCAAATGATTTTTGGAGCTTTGTTTTCACATTTTTCTTGTGGATTTGGCTAAGGTCCTGCAAGTTACATTTTTTGGAAGGAGGGTTTTTACTTCGGTGAAGTAAGAACATAGTGCCCCAATTTTGGTTGGTTTTAAAGGAAGTATATCCATTTGGATGCCTTCCTAAATAAACTATGGTTGTTTTTCCCCATCATCTGAAATGTAGAATACCTTACAAATAGCCATTGGAAGACATATTGACACATGGAAGAAAGAAGTTTTGGTGATATTCATTATTGAAGCCTTCCAAATGGATTCAAGTTTCCGTTATTTTCCCTATTAACACTTCTCAAATTTTGCAAGGGTGCAACTTAAGTAGACGAAAGATTGAGGATTTATCGATTTTAGGGCTATGGAGGGTTGAAAATTTAGGGAAATTTCACATAAGGCTGAATTTCATATTTAAACTTGAATTCTAGCTGCATGTTAGACCTCATTGTGGCAAAAATGCCTAAAAGCTAATTTTTTATTAACTTGTCAGGAAGCAGGTAGATTTAGTGCTAGGGTTCGAAAGGCTTCCTTTTTTAGAATTTTGACTATCAACATGTTGATCTTCACAAATAATACATTCTCATTTCAAACTTACTTGGCACCTTGCCTAAAGCAAGTCTAAAAGAGATACAATGGGTTTCATAATGTTTATGATCAGGTCTCGGTGAAAGTGGATTGAGAAAGTCATAAAATGGTATTGCATAACTTTCTAAGAATTATTTCTTACATGAAAAATACATTCACTGTTAACTTTGTATTAGTAAAGAAAAGAAAGGGGAAGTCAATTCTGAAAAATAGGAATATCCGCTTTAGAATCATGAGGTGTTTTCATTGGTATCCTAGCTCTCATAATTGTAAAGGCTTCCACAGAATATTCATCCTCTTGTGACTAACGCAACCCATGTTCAGTCATTGCAGGGTTCAAAGAACTTGTCTTCCATGAGCTTGTGCATCGTGGATCAATCTTCTAGTTGAAGTGCTAAAACATGTGAATCTTATCTTAAAATATTTGGGAATATCACCCATGATATCTTTCTAGAATCTTGAAACTGAGCTCATATGCAATTAAAAATAAAAGATGATTGAGTTCCCTCTAATTCTCACACGACAAGCATTTGTCACTAGATGCACGTACTGGAGAAATTGCTACAAAATCATTCCAGGAGTTGGTCAGGGAATAGAGGTCAGAGCGAATATCTTTCCTGCAACGAAAATAACAGTAAAGTCCCTGCTTCCAAGATCAAAAGTTTGCATTGCTACAATTCTAATATATCAATGAAGGATGCCTCAGTCAATGTGGGAAAATTAGTGCATCTCAGATCCAAGGTAGAGATAAGAGCCCACTTGCTAGAAGTGAATGAAGCAGAAGTCATCAAGACAGCATGAATCAACAAAGCAAATTCATCGCATAGAGCTTCTTCATTAGACTAAGAGTGTTACAACTTCCTTCCTAATTTCTCTCTTCTCTCCATTTTCTTCTTTCCCCTCTCTAATTCTTCATTGTAGCATAATCAATGATAAATTCCTAAAACTACACTTAAGTGGCTTTCTAAAATTTGAATTGTAAAATCCCATTTGTGTTATTGGAAGAAGGTAACTTACTTTTTCCTCTCCTAGGAAGATGTAAAGTGCACAAGCTATAATGAGATTCAAGAAGAGTCAGTTATGGGGGGTCAGGCATGTCAGGTAAAGAGGAAATTCTAGGGGAGATTGGGATGCTACTTGCTTCCCCTTTCAAATAGATTCCACGTGTGGCAATGTCATTAAAAAACTTCATATTTGTAATTGCTATCTATACATTGTGGATTGTTATTGAGAGGAAGAGCATTAATGGTAAAAGGAAATAAAAATCTACATTTCTTCCAATCAACATTATCCTTTCACACGGTTCTTCTATACTTATCTATTTTCTAGCCATTGATGTCAAGCATAGTGAAACAAGAAGGAACTTAGATAAAGGCATCTTTGATTAGCTGAACTATTGCGTCCATGCGTGTCTTTAATTCTTCTTAAGTCTCACTAGTGGATTACATTGATGTTTTTTTCTAATTGAATGTTGAACTACTCCTATTATTGGGTGATTAAATTTAGCAATTGCCTACTCACAACAATAACCCTCATTTTCCTAATTTATATCCTGGACCCCCATTACTGAGATAAATTCCTCCCTTGTACCCCATTCAAGCAATGTGTATGAAACCAGATTCAGTGAAACTGTTTGTGTGATCCTTGACCTATCTTCCTTTCCACTTTCCCACAATTCAATTAGATATCCCCCTTCTAAATTAGTTTACATAAAATAATGGGAGCCTCCCCATTGCAAAAGAATTGCTTAGGGTCATAACCCCATGAGCTGTTGGTGGATTACACCTAATTTTCCATACCCCCGCAAATTAGTTTCACGAACACTTTCATTGGTGTACTCCACTAGGGATATACATCTTCCCATGTGAGCACTCACAAAGGTAAATGAGGGAAATTTATCTCAAAACTGCCTAGGTTTACAAGTTAAACAAAAAAATCTAACCATTTCCAGGTATTGAAAAGACCTTTGTCACACTTTTGTTTTAGTCCAACTCTTGCCTTACAAGGAATGATGTCCATTCGACTCATCATTTTCTTCCCACAACACAATGTCAACCATTTGACCCACATTGGCGTTTGGTACCATTGAGTGATCAGTGAAGAACGACTTCTAAGAAATGGGCAAATGATTAATCAGCCCTTCATTTCATCCAATCATCCTCATGTAAAGCCAAGAAAGTTAAGGGAAACCAAGGTCCATACAATCTCTGACTGAGTATCCATGAACCTTACTAATCATCCAGAATGGAGAAGATCACCCATTTGTGAGAGACCCCACATTTAAGTCATCCTACTGCTACACCTAGAGGAAAATTGAAATGGGGATTGATCCATTGCTGACACATTTAGAACCCTACTTAGAAATGGATGAAGAGAATTCATAACCACATTTATCCCTCAATCCATCCCCCCAATGTCACGATTGGAGGCAGAGTCTTACCGAAGGTTTCATATCTTTTTGAATTCATGCAGTTCCTATACATCCCAATCTATATCCATTCCCATTTCTGATCTAATCCCTAACCTATCGACCAATTATTTTCCTGCATCCAACCTATCCAAGATCCCTGGAATCCTTCCCTTTCAGAAGAGAGTATGTGCAAACTTTAGGACTCCTATCAGAGGAAGGATTCACAACTATACTTTCCATACATTTCATATCCATGATCTATCTTATCCTAAATCCTTGCATCTTACCTATTCTCAACAATTCCCCCACGTCCCAAATCCAACATATTAACATCCAAGATCAAATCATCTAAACATCTAAAATTCAGAATCTAAGAAACTCTAAAAATATCTAAAATCATTATTGTCTGCCCTACGAGGTATTAATTCATAGATAAGTATTATGTGTGTTTGTTTTTGCTTCTCTGTGTTTGCATATCCTTGTCTGCCTTATACATTTTGGTTGATAAAATGAGGCCCCTTTTATTTATTTTTCTGATTAAGCACGATACAATGATAGTGAGGAACCTCCCTTCATCAACTCCTTTTGGTATTAATGTGTAACCCATGAAATGAAGACAATGGACATTAAGAGAAACTCAAGTCATCATGGTCTTTACACCTGGATGATGGAGTTATTGCTCTTATGAACTCCTCTATCACAACTTATAATGATGATACAATAAAGGGAAATTTATGGCAACACACCCCCTGAAGATGATGATCATCATGGAGCCCTATCTTCATCCTTACCTAATATTCATCATCATCTAACTTTTATCCCTCTAAGTGATCCTAGAAATCTTTAATCCTATCCAAATGTAGATCAGTCATCAGAATCAATCAATATCCACGTCTCAAATCTTAATCATAGATGAATCCAACATGGAAGAATTCAATTTACCCCTAGAAAGGGGCAAGTACAATGAGTAATTTGAGCATGACTCTCATCCATCAAGATACTCGATCATCATCACTATTGGTCATCAAAAGTAGATCCTAATGAGAGCAAAAGTCAGGGGACAAGAAGTCCCTCCTCTTTGATGGGAGAGGTTCCCTTATTTAAAGCAAGAATTATTTACAAATGTACAGTAAATTATTTTGTTATGGAACTAGGATATCATGAAAGCGTTGTGAAAAATAGATTATCAATCACAAAAACATAGAGGAAGGAAGATGCGGAAATAAGCATAAATGCATTCTCCAGAATTATAGATAAAAAAATAATTCTTTATGCGTGCCAAGATGCAATAAATTAGAATTGATCCATTTGTATTTGAATTACTGAGATGCAATTTAGAAGGACACACAGTTCTATTAATAACATCCATAAGAGTACACATAGCTTCAAGGTATAAAGCAGACAAAGGATCTAATAATGTTTAACAGATAACTGCGAAATAAAGGAATCATATGAATAGGGAAAGAAGATCCTTTTGTATTGATTGATGTATTATTTCTTACACTTTCAGAAATAAGCCAAGTTCCTCCCCCCAAACAATGGCAAAGAGAGACCATTATATAGTTTACAAATCAGTTACTCTTGGTAACTACTTTTTTTAACTAATGCTTAGTTAAAGGGATGCTAATTGCAATACCCAAACTAATTACAATAAATCTGATGAAGAAAGGAAGAAAGGAGAAGAATTAGGAGAAGAAGACATGCGTTCATGATTGAGAGGGCCCCAATGATTTTAGGATCCGATATCTAAATCTTTTCGAATGCCTCTACTATGTCTTTGCCACATGGTACCGATGTATTGGCAGTGGACTGGGTCCAAAATCTGAGGCACTTCTCCATCTCTTTATCCATTTTGACATGTGTATGATAATATTTATTTGCTTCTTCAATAAAAGACTGGAGAGAGCAGATCTCCTTCATCTTTTCCTTGGAAATGGAATCCTCCTCAAACAAATTATCTTTGGCAAAAGCTCTGAATTGAGCTTTGATTTCTTGTAAGGAGAGGGGTACACCAGAGGTCTCATCATGGAGGTGGAAATGTATATCTTTGAAAGTTGATACCACCAAAGTCTTGAAGGCTTCACCCTTCTGCCAGCTATTTTTCAGTTCTCCCAAATCTTCTTTTAGCACCTTGATTTTCCATTCCACGCTGTATACCCATGATTTTGACAAGTTGTCTTTTACATCGTTGAAGACTTTGCTTGCCATTAAAATATTCTCATCAGTCTGTCCCATGAGGCGAAGGTCTACTATACAGCTGCTCAAGAGTTTGAGCTCTTTATCTATATTTCCAATACTGGAGGAGAGCTTCTGTTACAGATTATTCACCTTCTAATTGAGTTTTAAGGTTTTACCATTAAGTTCAACCCTACAATGAGCATGTCATCTACCATGGCCTCCATAGCCATTTCATAGATAGAATATCTATGTATGTCTTTGATACTCTGGACTTCATCTTCGCTGAGGATCACAGGTGGTGGAAGAGTAGTCAGTGGGGTAGGATCTAAAACTTTATCCTTGGACAACAGAGACTTGATAAACCCTGTAAGAACCTGAGCCTACTCCTCCAGTTTCTCTATGGTTTGTTGCCCTTTCTCCCTGCTCCCAATGACCCTGGTGACTATTTCCTAAAGATTTTGAATCTCACCTTTAGGGGTGGGCTCTCCCATGGGAATCCTTGAGAGCTCTAGATCAGATGTTTGCAAATCATGCTCTGGCTTGTCTACTTTGGGCTTAGCTATCTCCACGAACTACTGGCCCTGAGCATCAAATACTATTATTGAGGTAGTCCTGGCCTTTTTGGCGGCAGCAGGAGGAGTAGTTCCTAACAAGGCCGCCACAACATCAAAGTTGGATTCCGAGATCTGAGAAGAGGACTTTCTATTCCTACTATCGATGAGAGGTTGTACCCATGCAAAAGAGGAGGAGGAAGAAGAAGGTATGGGCAAGATGACCAAGAGACAGAGAACTCATAGCACTCACGGTGTGCACTGTTGTTGCTTCTAGTTAAAATATGAGTGGGGCACTCGAGGCTTCTAGTGCGGAGGAGTCGCTGGTGCTTGGGAGCTCAGTGCTTTGAAATTGATTTTCTTTATCCATTGGAGCCTCTGGAGCACTTGTAGAGACTGGTACTTCACTCTCCTAACTTTCACTAAGAACAATAACGTTCTCTGGACCTGATGGCAATTCGAAATGCTTCATCATGGGATCTTCTTCAACCTGTTTCTTTTTGACCTCCTTTATTTTCTTCTGATATACTTGAGTGGATGAGGGAATGGAAGATGTAGGACCTTGAGTTGATGAGGTAGGAGGAGTCTGCATAGGTGCTTCTGAACTAGGTGTCAATGCCTCCCTCCTTGGTGTTGAAGTATCCTTGGACGAGGATTCTCCTCAATGCCTTCTAAATTCACGGACTCTCCTATCAAACCAAATTTTGGTTCTTACTAGAACATGGGCTAAGATTTCAGCTAGATCATCCTTTTCTTTCTTGAACCAATCCAAATCTTCCAAGGGAGTGTGTTTGATCATGTTGTCATACTCATGTGAAAATAGGTCGGAATTATCATCCCGCAACCCTTCCAGAACTTGTAAAAAGTTAAGCTCTTGAATTAGTTGGAGAGAAAACCTGCCATAATGCCACCTTCTTACCTCAAGATCATCAACACAGTCAGCCCAATAGTCTTCAGTGTTTTCCCTATGGTATTAATTGATCTTGATGTTCTGTTCAATAAATTTCTTCAAATCAAAACAAGTTCTTGGCCTGAAGAAATGGACAGTGATGGGAGCTAGGGCTCTTTCTATGTTTTGTGCATCTAGAGTCATTTTGCAGGTGTAGTTTCCCAAGGATATGGGGAAGTGCAGGCTAGTAATTTTCTTATCCCTGCAGGTTCTGTGCAACTTGTCCAATTGGTTGCATATCTCTATCAAGGCCATTTTATCATTGCAGAACATAGGGAGTCTAAGAGGGGTGCTCTCATAGCTTGCAAGCCTAATATAAGATAATTTCCTGAAATGGATGAAGTAGGCACCATACATCGAAATTAGGTTCATGGACTCATCAAAAAATCTCCTTGCAGTTCACTCTCTAGGAGCCTTACAATGTACATGGTGAAAGCATCATTCACCCTCCTGAACTTGTGATTACTAGTGTGTAGGTTGAATTGAGGGTAGTAGGCATATATAGGGTAACCCTTATGAGCATCAATGTATGAGAATACAAGCCATTGCCTTGATGCTGCTAGTGTATACATTAGGTAGGAAGTCATGTAGAACTTCTTGGTTTTTTGTACATTGGATAGCTACTCTGCTAAGTTCATGCTAATGATTTCTACCTAGGTTATGTTCTGAGTTCCTTCACACACCATGTTGATAAGGGGGCACATCCATAAATGAAATTCGTTGGTAAAGGTTAAGCCCATGACCCGAGCTAGAAGAATTATAAAATCTGATAGCTCCTTGTTCAAATCGGCATGGAACAGAACCTTGGATAGACGGGATGCCCCATTTTTAGGGTTTTTAAGCTAAGACTTTGCCAACCGCGCCTTGTATTTCTAACTGTCTTGATCGAAGAGGACCTGTGCCTGGTTCTGAGAGATTACTATAGAATTTTCCATCTCATGAATCCTTATGGCAGTGCCAATGGTGGTAGCATCGAGCTTGGAGATGAGCTCCCCATGTACATTCATTAGCTCACTCGAGTCGGGATTGAAATGAGCACTGCAGGAGAGTACTGTATCTGCACATTGTACTAAGATTGGGAAACTAGCGGTGAATGCCAAGCCACTATCATGAATAATTTGTGCCATAGGAGAGGGGTTTGAGTCTATAATCCTTGCCCAGAAATCCCCAAAGTCAAGGTGGCAAACTTCACTACCTCCGATATCAAGAACGACAGACTCAAGCGGTGAAACTTGTTCCTGACCGTGGAATTTAATCTTCATGTTGATTTGAAAAAAAAAGTCACAGTCTTGAGCTCTTGATGGAATTGCAAAAGAATCAAGTATATGCACAGGAATTATGTTTGCGAGGGTATGAGCATTAGATAGCAAGAAAGCAGTGTACAAAAATACGTATGGGGAAATTCATTATATAGCTATTTAGGATAGAGAAAGGTAATAAAGGTGCATTAAATACACATCTACTAACTTGAAAAGCAAGATATTTGGGAAGAGTGGGAAAAATTATCCTGGATGACCTTTGGTTCATTTGGGACACGTGGGACGCGAAAACGCAATTCGACCGATGCGGGCGATGTGGGAAAAAGATGCACAAATGCTTTTGGGACATGAAGGAAAAAATTACGTGGAGTGCATGATTCAGTTGAAAGGCGAACATCAAGTCTGGGTGAACTTGGGACATTTTGGACAAAAATTTCTGATGGGCCTGAAAGAAATGGACTTCAGGTAAAACGCTCGATCGGTGAACAGGGAGCTTGAATGAACTTGGGACACTTGGGACACAAATGTCTAACAGAACCGTAAATCACACAGAATGACCCATAAATGTAGATTCTTTCCAACTTTTTGACTTTTCTCATTACCAGAACAACAGAAAAGGTGATAAACTCAAAAATTTCAATTTTGAACTTCTCAAAAGCAGGGAAATTTTGAGGGGACAACAACTGGATCCTTCTGGGGATGACTTGGCTAAAGTCCAAAAGAATGAGACAAGGCAAGAATCTAGAAAAAACTAGGGGAAGCAGACCAGTACCTTATCCATTGGGCTACAGAGTCAAAAGTAGATCAATACAAAAGAGAACACACAAAAACAAGGAAAAGATAAAACACTATATAGAATATACAAAGGACTTCCTGATCACCTAAGACTTAAACAATTTCAGGTACTTCCCACTATAAGGAAGTGGGAGAGAAGTACCATCCATATAATCAAGGTAAAAATAATTCTCACCAGCAAAGTGCCTAATCTTGAAAGGTCCGAGCCAAAGAGAATCAAACTTGCCATGGCTGCCACGAGGTTCATGCATTTTATCCCACAGCAACACAATGAATCCAATATTGAAATCCCAGGATCTAGCTTTTTTTATCAAATAAGGACTTTACTTTCTGTTGGTGAGAATATATTCTATTAGTGACTTTCAACCTGTCCTCAATCAATTGGTTAAAGGTACATGATCCTTTTATCCAAAGAATCATTGAAACTGGTGTCTTCAATGGCCTTCATTAAATGCAAGGCTGGTAGTTCCACTATCATCAACAATTGAGCTTTTACTCCATACACTACCTAAAAAGGAGACATCCCAATGGCTCTCTTAAGTGTGATCCTATTTGCCCAAAGAGCATCATAGAGTTTCTTGTGCCAGTTCCTCTAGATTCATTAACTATTTCCTTATTATAGCCACCAGATTTTTGTTTGTTGATTCTGCTTGTCCATTCCCCTGAGGATAATAATCTGAGGAGTGAGCCAGGGAGATGCCATATCCATAACAAAAATCCATCATTTCAGTTGAATAAAAATTTGAAGCATTATCTGTCACTATCTTGTTTGGCACACCAAACCTCACCAAGATGTTCTCTTTGATAAAACTACATACTACTTCTAAAGTAGTACTCTTTACTGGAATGGCTTCTACCCACTTAGTAAAATAATCTGTGGTAGTTAATATGTGGGTATGACCAACACTAGAAGAGGGATTAAGTGTTCCAATGAAATCTAAAACCCATTTTTGAAAAGGCTCTTCGATCACAACTTGTTTAAGGGGTAAAGAGGCCAACTTGGGTCTACCCACGAAGGTCTGACAAGCTTCACATTTATCAACCTACTTTGATGCATCTCTGAACAAGGTAGGCTAGTACTATCCTACACGAAGAATATTATGAGAAATGATAGTTGATGAGTAGTGCCCTCCACATGCTTGATTATGAAAAGCTGAAAGTAGCTTCCTCTAATGTTCCTTGTCCACACATTTTAGAAATCTTCCATCCAACCCTCGCTTAAACAAGGAATTTTCCCACAACACATATTGGGCTGATCTTAGCTTAACAGGTCTCCTCTCTTTGGTAGTCAAATGAGAGGGACATTCTCCATATGTGAGAAAGTGTGCAATATTAGCATACCATTCATCAATTGAGCCAAGGAACAGAACAGTAGGAAGTTCAACTTTATCCTTAAATAACTCATGTCTAGCTCCCTCAGCGATGAGTTCACACAGGCCTTTTCCATGGACGAGCTTGGTTGGTCTGATGTCAATGTCATATTCTTAGACCTTGGCCACCCAGTTCCCTCTCTTAGATCTAAACTCCTATTGTGTGGGAATGGACTTAATAGTTGTATCTGGTACAAACACTGTGGAGTGAGAGTTAAGGATGTGAAAATGAAAATAACTGACTGCTTTAACCACTGTGAAAGCATGTTTCTCCATTATGGTGTATTTTAACTCATGATTTTTTAGAATGTAGCTCATAAATACAATTGGGAGTTCATGAGCATTAGAATCTTCTTGAGTCAAAACAATAGCCAAGGTGTTATTTGTGGCATAGCAATAGATAATAAAATCTTTGCCGAAATCTAGACATGCTAAAACAGGAGTTTTAGCAATAGCCCTTTTAATACCTTCAAAGGCTTCTTTTCCTTCAGGAGACCAACCAAATGTCTGTTTTCCCTTCATCATTTTAGAGATATTCAAAGTTAGCTCTACGAAATCAGGAATGAATCTTCTCATAAATTTAATCTTGCCAAAGAAAGAGTGCACTCCCTTCTTGCTGGTTGGAAGGGGAATTTGCTGGATAGCTTGAACTCACTCAGGATCAATTTTTATACCATCTTTGGAAACAACATACCCCAATAATTTTCCCTCTGTGACACAAAAGACAGATTTATTAGGATTTAAAGAGATCCCATGTTCTCTACACTTCAAAAGAACTGTTTCTAGATGCTGAAAATGATCTGCCCTTGTTTTGGAAAATATAGTCAAGTCATCAAGGTATACGACAATATGCTTCCCTTTCAAACTTCCAAAGGCCAAGTCCATAGCTCTTTGAAAAGTGGCACTGGCATTAATGAACCCAAAAGGCATCCTTTTGTAGGCAAAGGTACCCCAAGGGGTAGTGAAGGCCATCTTGTGTTGATCTATGGCATTAACCTCTACCTGATTATATCCTGAAGAAGCCATCAAGCATAGACAACATTTCGGATCTTGTCACAACTTGCAAGACTTGAGCCATCATGGAAAAAGGTTAATTATCTTTTAAGGAAGCTTGATTCAGATTCCTGAAGTCAACATAGATATGAATCTCACCATTTTTCTTTCTAATCAGGCACAATATTGGCAATCCATGTTGAATGGTGGATAGGAAAAATGATTTTGGCCTTTAATAACTTTTGTATTTCAGGAAAAATGGGTTTCAGCTATCTTAGGATTGTACTACCTCTATTTCTGTCTGAAAGGATTAATCCCAGGTTTGAGAGGGATAAAATGCTGCATCTCCTTTGGTTGAAAAGATTTTAAATCCTCATAGGAATAAGCAAGAACATATTTATACTTCCGTAAAAGATTAAATACTTTCCTCTTTTCTTCTAGTTGTGCAACATTTTCCAATGTTCATGAGTTTAGGGTCAGTAGAAACTCCCAATATTAATTTTATCATATTCAACTGATTGTTGAGGTCCAGTAGAAGCTTTAAACCTCATATACCTGTTATGTTTTTCAAACAATTTCTTCTAAACTCACCAATCCCTTTGGAATATTATTCCCTTTGAGTTTGATACATCCGTCTTGATCCATCTCTTCCTCATTGACATCTCCTTTATAGGAGGGTGCACTTTCATGAGGCAAATTGTTGCTTCCTTCAAATTAAAATTTTTCAAAGTTATCCTTGAGTTATAAGAAAGAAAGCATATGTTGATCGTCATTGAAAACTTTCCAGTTATTTGCATTATCAGGTACACTGGGCCTATGGGATCTATTTCAATGGTAAACTTATCTTGAGAGAAGTCAAGATGAGGTACCAACAACGATCCCTGAGACTGCTAGTGAATCATCCCTAGTGTTTTCCTCCCTAGGCACTGCTTCGATAGAGAAAGCGTTAAGAAATTCAATAGAGTCGCAAACCTGATTCCTATAATGTTTCAATCTTCTATTTTTTACCTGAAAAAGGTTTCTAACTTACTTGACAATCAGCTCCGCATCTCCATGAGCTAGAAGATTCTTCACACCCTTTTCTTTTGCCACATGAAGCCCAAGAATGAGAGCTTCATACTCTGCTATATTATTAGTATTTTCAAATTGTAACTTGTATGAAAAAGGATAGACCTTTCCCTTGGGAGACACCAATATTACACTAGCTCCAGAACTAGCTGAGGAACAACTTCCATCAAACTCTAATATCCAAACACCATTAGAATCCTCAAGTGATCTTTTGGGGAGTTGGATTTCCTCTGAAGACATAATCATATAGTTATCGTGCCCCATATCTTCATAGAGTATTTGTGCTTTGGGATCATCTATTTTTTGTACAATATACTCAGATTGCTTCTCATGCAACAAATTCTTCATTTTCCCATTAACAGGTATGAGGGCATGTGACCAATCCATTTAAATTTCTCCACCCATGTCCTTACAGAAGTTCCTACTGAGTAGCATCCCATATGAAGGAGGAATGTCTGCTACTAGGATAGTAGCGAAAACTTTCTTCTCAGGCAAGGTAGCAAAAGCTATTTGTGCATCTTTAATTATTTTGACTAGGGGCACTTCTTTACTCTCCATGGAATAACAAGACCCATAAGTGCGTATGAGAGTTAGGCCTAAGGCATGGGCTACTTTGGCAGGAATTACATTGTCTGATGCCCCTGAGTGTATGACGCAATTGCTGAGTCTATGTCCTGCTATGAGAAGTGTCACATAGAATGGTTTGATCTTATCATTGGTTGAGGTAACAACGGCTACCAGATTGGGTTGTGGTGTAGAATATGGAGTGGGTAAAATGCCTTTAGGGGTAGTTTTGGAATGGAAATTGACAAATTGGATCATTTTAGCAAAAGCTTTGGGATGGGTTTGATAATATTCAGCCTTTGAGATTTGAACCTTGGTCTTTTTCAGGTGATATATGATATCAAAAGACCTAGAAGTGGACGAGCTATCCTCGCTTGGGACCTTAGATTTATCAGTCTTAGGAGTTGAAAAAGAAGTAACTTTAGTAGTAGAATTGACATGACTCACCTTTGATGTAGATGTAACAGGAATAGAATATCCTCTTTTTACAATTACATGGATAGTTGTTGACTGTTCCTTGGATCTTTTAGTCAACTGCATCACTTTCTCCTTTTGTTTGTTTTCTCTCGAGTCATGACATCATATGATTCACTATTCATGTCCACCACTACTTTATCATAATCATCTTCTTCATTGATGCCTTCAGTAGTGAAGAAATTAACTCGAGATCCCTCAAGTTCTTCTGTTTCTTCATCAACCTCTTCAACAAATTCTTCACAATCTTCACTAACTTCTTCAACTTCACAAGTTGCAATAACATGGACTTTAATAGGAGGTCCTTCAAGTGCTAGCATTGTTTGAGAAGCAGGTAAAAAATTTCTGGGCTGAAAATTCCTCCTTGGAATGTTCGCATAAGGGGCGTGCTCAGCCAATTGTTTCTTAATGGCGATGAGATCATTTGCAAGTTTTTGTACTAATGGATTAGTATTAGGTCGAGGAGTTGAAGAGGAGGAAGAAGAAGACTTGGATCTAGAAGGGTCTCTCCTCAACTTTCCTTACATGATTAAATCATCTTCGACACTAACAGACAAGAGTTTGATCTTCGGCTAATGTTGCAAGATTAGCTCTTCTCAATGCATAACTAACTTCAGGTAATTGGGCATTCAGGAAAAGGCATTTTTGAATTTGATCTATAGGTTGAGTGCCTAGTGGAATTTTATTAATCAACTTTTTGAATCGAGCCACAAATTCTCTCATGGGTTCTTGTGATTATTTCTTTATTTGAGAAATTTGGGCCAGAAAAGCATGCATCGTCTTCTACTGGTTTGAAATTATTCTCAAACTTTTCCCTCATCGTGTTCCATCTAGTGATAGCTCCAGACCAGAAGGTGATAGAACCAATCAGCTGCATTATCTTGTAAAGTCTCAACAAAAATCCTTACGGAGACATATTCATGTTCAACTCCCAGAACTCCGCATGCAACTATGAAGGCTGCGATATGTTCATCAGGATGTACCTTGCCATCACCTTTGAACTTCGGAAAGTTCTTCTGGTTACCTCTGGGTAACTCATGCAAAGGTTGAGGAAGGGCGAGAGGCCCAACACGATGGCCCCAAGGCAATGGTATCTCCATTCTTAGAAAAATTTCTTGAAAGGGAATTGAAACACCAACAAGAACCAGAGCTTTGAGATTAGGACTAAGTTTCTCTGAAGGACTATCACCTGTAAGGGTTCTATTTTTGACAGGAGGAGTGCTTGTTGAACGAAATTTTCTATTTCTTCCTACTTGAAGGGGAAGGAAAACCCTACTGTTCCAAAATTTGAAACTGA
This sequence comes from Taxus chinensis, assembly GCA_019776745.2. Lineage (NCBI taxonomy): Eukaryota > Viridiplantae > Streptophyta > Pinopsida > Cupressales > Taxaceae > Taxus > Taxus chinensis. The sequence continues at coordinate 635,467,424 of CM034152.1, read as the reverse complement.
GAATATTTAATACCAATGGCCCTTCTCCCTCGAGTAAAACGTGGAGTTTCCAGATCAAGAATGATCGATAAATGGTTCAGGAACTGGAAAATATGCTTCCCTAGCGGAGTTGCCAAAAACTGTTGGTCATCAAATGAACATCCTAATGAGAGCAACAGTCAGGGGACAAGAAGTCCCTCGTCTTTGATGGGAGAGGTTCCATTATTTAAAGAGAAGATTTATTTACAAATGTACAGTGCATAACTTTGATGTGGAAATTAGATATCATGAAAGCAGTTGTGAAGAATAGACTATTAATCAAAAAGGCATAGAGGAATGAAGACGCGGGAATAAGTAGAAAAGCATTCTCTAGAATTATAGATAACAAAAATAATTATTTATGCGTGCTAGGATACAATGAATTAGAATTGAATCATTTGTATTTGAATTACTCGAGATGCAATTTAGAAGGACACACCAGTTCCATAAATAACATCCACAAGAATACAAAACTTCTTGGTATAATGCAGACAAATGATCTAATAATGTTTAACAGATAGATTGCGAAATAAAGGAATTAGATGAACAAATAAAGAAGATCCTTTTTTTATTGATTGTCATATTATTTATTACACTTTCAGAGAGAAGCCAAGTTCCCCCCCTTCACAATGGCGAAGAGAGACCATAATATAGTTTACAAATCAGTTACTCTTGGTAACTACTTCTTTTAACTAATGCTTAGTTAAAGGGTCTACTAATTGCAATACCCCAACTAATTACCATAAATCTGATGAAGCAAGGAAGAAAGGAGAAGAAACAGGAGAAGAAGATAAGAATTCATGATTGAGAGGGGCCCACCTATTTTAGGATCTGCTGTCTAAATCTTTTCAATGCCTCTGATATGTCTTTGCCACGTGGTACCAATGTATTGGTAGTGGACTGGGTCCAAAATCTGAAGGCACTTCTCCATCTCTTTTTCAAATTTGACATGTGTATGATAATCTTTATTTACTTCTTCAATAGTAGATTGGAGAGAGCAGATCTCTCTTCATCTTTTCCTTGGAAATGGAATCCTCCTTGAACAAATTATCTTTGACAAGAGCTCTGAATTGAGCTTTGATTTCTTGCAAGGAGAGGGGTACACCAGAGGTCTCATCATGGAGGTGGAAATGTATATCTTTGAAAGTGGATACCACCAAAGTCTTAAAGGCCTCACCCTTCTGCCAGCTATTTTTCAGTTCTCCCAAAGCTTCTTCTAGCACCTTGATTTTCCATTCCACGCTGTATACCCATGATTTTGACAAGTTATCTTTTGCATCGTCAAAGACTTTGCTTGCCATTAAAATATTCTCATCAGTCTGTCCCATGAGGCAAAAGTCTACTATACAACTACTCTAGAGTTTGAGCTCTTTATCTATATTTCCAATAGTGGAGGAGAGCTTCTGTTGTAGATTATTCACCTTCTCATTGAGTTTGAAGGCTTCACCAATGAAATTCAACCCTACAATGAGCATGTCATCTACCATGGCCTCCATAGCCCTTCCATAGATAGAATATATGTGTATGTCTTTGATACTCTGAACTTCATCTTGGTTGAGGATCACAGGTGGTGGAAGAGTAGTTAGTGGGGTAGGATCTAATACTTTATCCTTAGACAACAGAGACTTGATAAAACCTGTAAGAACCTGAGCCTGCTCTTCCAGCTGCTCTATGGTTTGTTGCCCTTTCTCCACCCTCCCAATGACCTTGGTGACTGTTTCTTGAAGATTTTGGATCTCACCTTTAGGAGTGAACTCTCCCATGGGAATCCTTGAGAGATCTAGATCAGATGTTTGAAAATCATGCTCCGGCTTGTCTACTTTGGGCTTGGCTATCTCTAGGAACTATTGGCCTTGAGCATCAGATACTATTATTGAGGTAGTCCTATCCTTCTTGGCAAGAGCAGGAGGAGTAGTTCCTAACAACGCCGCCATAGCATCAATGTTGGGTCTGGAAATCCAAGAAGAGGACTTTCTCTTCCTACTATCAACGAGAGGCTGCACCCTTGTAAAAGAGGAGGAAGAAGAAGGTGGGGCAAGAGGACCAAGAGACATAGAACTCATATAGGGTGTGCATTTCTGTTGCTTCTAGTTGAGATATGAGTGGGGCACTCGGGGCTTCTAGTGCAGAGGAGTCGATGGTGCTCAGGAGCTCACTGCTTTGAACTTCCTTTTCTTTATCCATTGGAGTCTCTGGAGTTCTTGTAGATACTGGTACTTCACTCTCCTCACTTTCACTAAGAACAATAATGTTCTCTGGATCTGATGGAAATTTTGAATGCTTCGTCATGGGATATTTTTCAACCGTTTCCTTTTTGACCTCCATGATTTTCTTCTAATATACTCAAGAGTGGATGAGGAAGGAGTGGAAGATGTAGGACCTTTAGTTGATGAGGCAGGAGGAGTCTACACAGGTGCTTCTGAACTAGGTGGTAATGCCTCCCTCCTTGGTGTTGAAGTATCCTTGGAGGAGGATTCTCCTCAATGCCTTCTAAGTTCACGAACTCTCCTATCAAACCAGATTTTGGTTCTTATTAGGACAGGGGCTAATATTTCAGCTAGATCATCCTTTTCTTTCTTGAACCAATCCAAATCTTCCAAGGGAGTGTGTTTGATCATGGTGTCATACTCATATGAAAATAGGTCAGAATTATCATTCTGCAACCCTTTCAGAACTTGATACAAGTTAAGCTCTTGAATTAGTTAGAGAGAAAACCTGCCATAATGTCGCCTTCTTGCCTCAAGATCATCAACACAGTTAGCCCAATAGTCTTCAATGTCTGCCCTATGGTTCTAATTGATCTTGATGTTTTGTTCAATAAATTTCTTCAAATCAAAACAAGTTATTGGCCTAAAGAAATGGACAGTGATGGGAGCTAGGGCTCTTTCTATGTTTTGTGCATCTGGAGCTGTCTTGTAGGTGTAGTTTCCCAAGGATATGAGGAAGTGCAGGCCAATAATTTTCTTATCCCTGCAGGTTCTGTGCAACTTGTCCAATTGGTTGCATATCTCTATCAAGGCCATTTTATCATTGCAGAATATAGGGAGCCTAAGAGGGGTGCTCTCAAAGCCTGCAAGCATGATATAAGAGAATTTCTTGAACTGCATGAAGTAGGCACCATACTTTGAAATTAGGTTCATGGCTACATCAGAAAATCTCCTTATAATGTACATGGTGAAAGCATCATTCACCCTCTTGAAGTTGCGATTACTAGTGTCCAGGGTTAATTGAGGGCAGTAGGCATATATAGGGTCACCCTTATGATCATCAATGTATGAGAATCCAAACCATTTCCTCGATACTGCTAGGGTATACATTAGGTATGAAGTCATGTAGAACTTCTTGGTTTGTTGTACATTGGACAACTGCTTTGCTAAGTTCATGCTGATGATTTTTGCCTAGTTGATGTTCTAAGTTCCTTCACACACCATGTTGATAAAGGGGCACATCCAAAAATGGAATTCATTGGTAGAGGGTAATCCCATGAACCGAGCTAGTAGGATTATAAAATCTGACAGCTCCTCATTAAAATCAGCACGGAACAAAACCATGGATAGATAGGACACCCCCTTTTTAGGGTTTTAAGCCAAGACTTTGCCACCCGCGCCTTGTATTTCTCACTGTCCTGATCAAAGAGGGCCTATGCCTGGTTCTGAGATATTACTATAGAATTTTCCATCTCAAGAATCCTTAGGGCAGTGCCAATGGTAGCAGCATCGAGCTTGGCGATGAGCTCCCCATGCACATTCGTTAGCTCACTCGAGTTGGGATTGAAATGAGCACCGTAGAAGAGTACTATATCTACGCATTATACTGAGATTGGGAAACCAGCCGTGAATGCCAAGCCACTATCATGAATCATTTGTGCCCCATAGGAGAGGGGTTTGAGTCTGTCATCCTTGCCCATAAATCCCCAAAGTCAAGGTGGCGAACTTCAATGTCTCCGATATCAAGAATGACAGACTCGAGTGGTGAAACTTGTTCCTGACCCTGGAATTTAATCTTCATGTTGATTTGGAAAAAAAATTCACAGTCTTGAGCTCTTGATGGAGTTGCAAAAGAATCAGGTATACGCATAGGAATTATGTTTGCGAGGGTATGAGCAATATATAGCAAGAAAGCAGTGTGCAAAAATGTGTATGGGGCAATTCATTATATAACTATTTAGGAGAGAGAAAGTTAATAAATGTGCATTAAATACACATCTACCAACTTGAAAAGTAAGATATTTGGGAAGAGAGGGAAAAAATAGCCTGGATGGCCTTTGGTTCATTTGGGACATGCAAGACGCGAAAGCGTGATTCGGCCGATGCGGGAAAAATATGCACAAATGCTTTCGGGACATGAGGGACAAAAGTATGCGGAGTGCGCGATTCGGCCAAATTGGGTGAAAGGTGAACATCGAGTCTAGGTGAACTTGGGACATTTGGGACAAAAATTTCCAATGGGCCCGAAAGAAACAGACTTCGGGTAAAACGATCGATCGACAAATAGGGTGCCCGAATGAACTTGGTACACTTGGGACAAAAATGTCTGACAAACCCGCAAATCACACAGAATGACCCATAAACGTAGATTATTTCCAACTTTTTGACTTTTCTCATTACCAAAACAACAGAAAAGGTGATAAACTCAAAATTTTCAATTTTGAACTTCTCAAAAGTAGGGAAATTTTGAGGGGACAGTAGTACATAAACTTAGATATTATCTAGATAATACTTATATTCATCCTCATACTTGACCCGAGTATGTGTATCATAAGTTTACTTCAACTCTATCTCTTAATGAAGATCACATTACTTTCACGTCAGATGAGTTTCCTTCTTAAGCCATGTTAGAGCATGATCCCTCCCTTTATATTTAGGTTTGTATCAATAATGTTAGGGTTAAACATTCCTTAGTTGATAATGGATTGATGCTTAATATTTGTAATATTGCATTTTTCCAGCAAATTTGGCTCTCTGAGGCCTCTTTGGATCCATCATCTATTTCTACTCATGGCTTTGACAATATCCCTAAGTTTTTCTTTGGTACTATCACCCTCCTCGTTAATGTCAGGTCATATAAGATACCTATTCCATGCCATAAAATAACCAAGAACCTTAATTATAATATTGTTTATGGGTAGCCTTGGATCCATGCCATGCATGTGGTTCCTTCCAATCACCATACACAACTTAAATTTCTTTACCAAGGAGTCATCTATAATGTTCCAACATATCCATGTCCTTTTGCATATTGTTATTCTATTGAGAATTCAACAGATCCACTAGCTCTTCAACATCTAGTCAGGATTTCTCTCAATATGGTCTTAGCTATAAGTATTTACTTCTTTATGGTTTCTGGTTTAGGCCCGCATGGGAAAGGGGTCAGAGAGACATAGGCTCTCCCCATTCAATATAAAAATATTGTGCTGGGATACCATATTCCCTCTAGATATTCTTCATAGGCTTATATTGTTTTGCATACTTCTTCACCTCCTCTAGTATATCCAGAACTCATCCGTAACTATACGTATACTACTTGGGCTAATCTGGAAAAAATTTCTACTAATGACTCACTTCTATAATAGATGGGATTTTATGATCATCACCCTTCTTTAGATCATAAGAATCACTCTCTATCACTTATTAATATTACCTCCTACTCAAAGTTTTGATGCTCCTTACACTATTCCGACTGACCTATACATATAGGACTATTCATCTCTTCTCAATGAAGATACCATTCAATATAACTTCGGTACTTCTACTAGCCAATTAATGGTTTTGTTAGTTACTTCCCTCATGATTTTCTAGTAAGATGATATCAAAATATTTCTTCATGAATTATCCATTATATTTACATGGGACTATACTAATATGTTTGATATCGATCCTTCTGTAGCTATGCATAATATTGTCTTTCACCACAGTACAAAACCTGCTTAAAAATAAATCCACAAACTACATCTAAAGGTCAAATTACTAGTCAAACAAGAAATATAATGCTTACTAGATTTAGGGTTTATTCATGTTATCGATTATCTTGTGTGAGTGTGTAACATCATGCCAGTTATGCATCGGGATGGCTGGGTCCGTTGTTGCATTGATTTTTAGGATCTCAATAAGGCTTGTCCCAAAGATAGTTTTCCATTACTACACATCGATATCATTGTTAGTTCCACTACTCGATATGATATCCTTTCTTTCATGGAAAACTTTACTGGTTACAACAAAATAAAAATTAACCCAATACATCAGGAAAAAACTCCATTTACTACGCCATGAGGAACATTTTGTTACACTGTCATGCCTTTCAGACTTAAAAATTTCGGGGCCACGTCCCAGTGAATGAAGACACATATCTTCTATGACTATATTCATAAAATCCTTGAATATTATGTTGATAATATTCTTTCCAAATGACACAATTGTTGCACACATGCTCAATATATCCACACACTCTTTGAACATTTATGAAAATATAAAGTTCTCCTTAATTGAAAGAAGTTTGTTTCTAGAGTCACAACTAATAAGCTCTTTAGGTACATTATTTCCCAATGTGGAATCAAACTAGATCCCAATTAAATCTGTGTTATTATTGACATTCCTCCACCTTATAATTTTCATCAATTATGCTCATTACAAGGAAAAATCTATGTCATCCATTGTTTTATTATGCAACTCACTGAGGAAACCAAACCTTTCACACACTTGATGAAAAAGGATGTTAAATTTTTCTGTAATGATAATTGGAAAAAGGACATTTGATGTTATTAAAGCATATCTCTTTAATCAACCTTTCCTTATACCTCCCACAGTTACGCGACCTTTCTTATTATATATTCCCACTACATTTCATGCATTATGGGCCCTCCTCGGGAAACACGATTCATCTCAACATGAAAGGGATATCTAGATATTATTTGAACTTTACTCTCTTTTGAATGTAAGTACATTTACATCAAGAAACTATGCCTTGGCCTTGTCTTTGTGGCAGAAAAGATGCATCACTATCTTTTTAACAATGAGGTTCATATCATCACCAAGGTATATCCCATATGATACCTTTTTTCCTGTGCACATATCTTAGGATGTTTGATACACTTTGTCATGCTAATTACAAAGTTTGACTTCAAATTTATTCCATAAAAATCAATCAAAGTCCAATTCATCACAGACCATCTAGCTAAGGCACCTCTTCCAGATGCATCACCTATTTATGATTCCTTTCGTGAATATTTCACTACTTACACCATTTATACTAACACTTGGACCATGTATTTTGACGGGTCTCATTTCCAATCTAGTGCTGGGGCTAGAATAGTTTTTATTACTCCACATTATGACAATCAGCCCTTTTCCTACCACTTAAGGTTTACATGCACCAGTACAATATTTGAGTATGAAGCCCTCATTCTCGGCCTTACCACCACTCAAAAGATCCTTATTTGAAATATCCACATACACGGTGATTAACAACTCATTATTTATCAGGTCAATGACACATATCACACCAAAGAGGAACTTCTAGTACCATCCAATAATCTTGTTAAGGATCTTTTAGCTACATTTTAATCTTACTCTCTAATTTCCATCCCTCGTAACGATAATAATCATACAGATGCTATGGCTAGTGCGACATCACTTATCCCTCAGGATATCACTGATGAGTAAGCCATGCTCAACATCATGCACTTGCGACAACCGTCTATTGATACTTCAGCTCTTGAAGATTATTCCATTACATGTATTAATGAACATCTTGAATGGTTCACCACAATATAAAACTTTCTTTAACAAAAAACCATTCCTGATGGCCTTTAACCCCATGACACTCATCTCCTATGATGTGAGGCCACATGATATGTCACCATTGGTGCAAAGTTATTTAAATGATTATTTGAAGGTTGTTTGTTGTGATTCCTAGGACTTGTGGACATACCCACCATTGTATCTCATGTCCATGATAGTCTATGGAATGGATACTTCTTCAGTAAGGCTATGTCACACTAGATCCTACGTCAAGGCTACTATTGGCCTACCATAGAGCAAGATTACCTAGAGTATGCTAAGCGCTATGATAAATTCCAAATACATGAAAATCTCCACCATGCACCTATATATTACCTTAATCCAATTTGTCAATCACGACCCTTCTCTTTATGCAGTTTCGATCTTATTGACATGATGATTCTAAATAGGCTGATGGAAACAATTATATTATTACTACCACAAAATTTTTTACTAAATAAGTTTAAACCGAAACCATTACAAAGTATCGGTGGTGCTGATATCTATCATTTCATCACTACTCACATCATTATGTGTTTTGGTATTCCCTCTTCTATTATCACTGAGAATGGGTCTTCTTTCAAAAATAAGGATGTTAAAAGGATTTTCACAAGATTCAAAATTAAACAATCGTTGTCTACTCATTGTTAACCACATGGAAATGGCCAAAAAGAGACCACCAATAAAACTATTGTCAAAATGGTACACAAAACTATGGAAACTAACGACGATGACTAGCATAATCAACTCTTTTATGCTCTTTGGGATTACTGCACTAGTGTTTATATGCTCACCAATGATACATCAATCTCCCTAGTTTACGATACTAATTTCGTAATTCCAATGGAACTTGAAATACCATCATTACAATTCTAACTTAAAGGCATACCAAAAGACACTGAATATCTTGAAAACCTCGTACATGTTCTTGTAATGCTTTAGTCTCACCATTTCCAAGCTCTTGAAAATCTTCAAGTATATCAATCTTTCATCGCCCAAGCATACAATCGCAAAACATGCCCTCATGAGTTCAATGTGGGTGATATCGTGTTAAAATAAAAATCATACAAACATGAACACCGAATCTCCCCTCAAGGTCATATTAAAACATAATTAGCTCGGTCCTTATGTAATATCATTTAAGATACACATACTCTTTCTTACTTACACTAGTTATATGTACACTTTGTTTTCATGCTAGATAGATACTTTGTATGTCATTATATTTATCATATACACATGTGTGTTCACTTGTTCTCTAGTTTAGGATGCTTGGCACTATACCTCTTACCAGTCTTATTGAGGCTCCTTGGGGAACCTACATGCTTATACATCACATGTTTTATTGTTTCATTTTATACTACTTCCTATTATTACTATCACATTACTCTATTAATACATAAACATCTTTCCATACTTCTTATCTTTCTAACATGCTAATGGTTACTTCATGTGCCAACATTTGCTTTGTAAGAACTATTTTCCACTATGCTTGTTTGATAATTTTTTTTCTATTGTTTTCCATTGTATGTCATTGTTTTTGGGCTATTCCCTATGTCTTGATTGATAATTTCTTATATGATTTTGGATTCTTTGAAATTTATTGTTTATACGACATCGTGAGCAATGTACCATGTTTGAAACCTAATTTTCAAGTACTACATTGTCTTCTTGTTTGCTAGATTATACATTTTATTCTATATACATATTCAAATTGATTGCACTAACACATGTTTCTACCGACATTATTTCATGTGCCTTTGTTTCTATGATGCACATTTCCTCCCCCTAGTAGGGCATCATTTTTAGATCAACATTTGAACATCTTGTTTGGTCCACATCCTCCTAGTGACATCTCATGCACCCCAAACGAGAGAGGCATACATTGGGTGAATCTATTAGCCCATTAAACATCTCATAGCTTCAATACAGGCCTATACATTAAAGGAAATGTATAATATATAGTTACAGAAATGGCCTAGAATCGAACTTGGATAATTAGTTAAGAACAAAAAATAGTGCCCAGCTACAGACATGAGCACCTAGGTGCTCTTGACCTTCTTTGGGAACCTATGACAACGGGAAGTTACAATTACTTTCTCATAGTTGCATTATTCTTTGAAATTTATAGAGAAGTATTCACGGTACAGACACATTCCTCCAACAATAAGAATGCATTCTATCTTCTTTTTATATGTGGATCAAACTAGATGATGATTCTATAAAATATGGATTTTATTAAGAATCAAATAAGTAAAAGAATGTAATGACTGAAATATACTGAAATGTAAATGCTAAATAATTAAATTAAACGAAATGAAAGGGGAAACGTAATGACCTGATCTGGACTTACCTTGCAGTGATCTGGGACTGCTCGGAGAGTGATGAAATGGTGGAAGAGGATGTTGCAACAAACCTCATAAAGAATCATTGTAGATAGATGTATCCAAAATGGGAAGCCTAGGCTAAAACAGGGGAACACGTGGGTGCTCTGGTCGAGAATATTGACACTCTAGTATGTGGAATAGTTCTGAATATTAGTCTAGTGTGCTCGATAAACCTTTGATATTCATTAAGAAAGAGGAAAAGAAAAGCTATAAGGTGGTGGAATTACCCATTGACAAGGTTATCTTGCACTTTTCTCATATGCCTCAATATCCTCAGTCCATTGTGCAAGTTGAGGCAACATTTCAACCACGAATTCAAGCTCTCCTGTGCGCTGTAATGTCTTGGAAAAGGGCCTTCCCATGGACAAGGTTTCCTATAACCAATTCTGAAAGATTTTATCTATGTTGTAGCCCTTGAGTAAACCATGTCAAGCCTCCATCCTTTGAATCTTCTCTAGCAGATCTACATTCTCCATTTAACCGTTGTCATTATATTCATATCCTTGTTCTTGATATGTTTCATAACCAAACTAGTTATGAAAATACTCATATGGGTAAGAAAAATGGTTCTGAATCTAATCATAATGTTGATCTAAGGGAGTTGAGAAATACATTGATGGTGGATTGCACTGCTATTGTTGTAAGTGTGAATTCCATGAGGAGAATGGAGTCATGATTGCACAAGTTCATGGAATGGAATAAAATGAAAGAGATGGAAGTAAAATGGATGAAAATGGATGGGGAGAAGGTCTGTAATTTCAAAGATGTGGGTTTTTTTTGACCAAATGGAGTCACTAGATGTGCTTAAAAGTGCCTCCAAAGGTTGAAATATTCACCAATAGCACATCAAACCTGATGAAAATGAAGTGGTATGGTGCTTTAGACCTTTTCCACTAGGTGTGCTAGAATTGTTATCACTAAATCACAACACCCTTTGATTTTCAAAAGTGTGTGTGCTTGAGTTCATGGTGTGACCAGGTAACATGGGTACTATCTCCAAGTTTTTGGACTTTCTACTTGAGATAGACCTCCATAGAAGGCTGGTTTCTCTACCTAATCCGAGCACTAAACTACTTCTAAGAAAGAAAATGCAACTATATACTCCTAATCTAACCTTTCCAAGGGACTGAAGAGAGGAGAGCATGAAAATAAAGAAATCTGATGGTACAGAGGTGATAATACTAAGAAAAGGAAGTGAAATATCCTTATGAGGGAGAATATAGAAAGAAAATGGAGTTGAGAGAGGCAAGACCAATGTGACATAGACCCAGATCTTCATTTACAACCAAATATCCATGAAACAGAACATCCCAAACCTTAAAATGAGACATAGATGCATCGAAAAACAACAAAAAAAATAGAGGGGCAAGGAGATACAACAAAATAATGCAAGAGTTGAAAGAACACCCACGAACACAAATTCTATTGCTCTTGGAATATGTACAATCCATTAAATTGTTGAAATAGAGGCAAAAATACACTTTCTAGGCCCATGAGAGGGGTTTTCAACTCAATGGTGTTGAGAAACCAATTTTACAGAGTTTCCTCACATCCCAGAATATCTCCCTTCTCAAATGAGAAGTGTTTACAATATATAAAATATGAAAGAGAGAAAGACAAAGAGTGAAACTTGGATTTATTCTCTCACCAACAAACAATTCTCCTTCAATGGTTAGAAGATGGCATGGAGACTATTACAAGTAATCTTACATATGTACTTTAGCTTCTGGAAGAAGAAATAAGGTGCCACACTTCATTAATTGTTGTGGTTGGGCTTAGAACTGTGTTTTCCATATTAGAGATGTTTTTTCTAATGTTTTGAAAATCTAACCTAAATAAAATTTAGAAATACAATTACCATTTCATATAGGACATTGAGACATTTACAATGATATAAAATTTGTCAAATTTAGTGAAATAAATCAAAAGTTATGCCAATTTGAAGTTTCATGTGAAAAAATTGTCGTTTTCCTTTGTTCCGCAGATTTTCCAGTTTTCTGTAACATTCCGCGGATTTTTCCATGCACTTTGTTCTATGGATTTTTCTATGTCTTTTCGCAGGAACTTTGTTCTGTATATTTTTTACATATTTTTTCATGGACTATGTTCTGCGGCTTTTTCTGCGGACCTTGTTCTGTGGACTTTGTTCTAAAACTTTTTCTGTGGATTTTTCTGTGGTATTTGTTTTGCAGATTTTATTCTACATATTTTCCTATGGACTTTGTTCAACATATTTTTTCGTGGACTTTGTTCTACATCTTTTTCCCAATTTTTTTGCTAACTCTTTACAATTTTCTTTGATTGGGAAGTTATAAAAAATGAAGTAGAGAGCCCCAAATCCACATTTTCTTGATTTTACTCATTTTCTCAAATTTGGCTATGAATGAACTCCTTTTCCTCTAGAAGAAGGTAAATGAATAGAATGACCCCCAAGTCCCTGAAATTATTGCAAGTGCTCCAAAATTATGAAAATTTACCTGAAAACTGTAAACTCAAGCATGAAGCTCTATCAACTGGCCAAGTTTAGTTTTCTCTATTCAATCCATTTTTACCAAGGGAGGTAAAAATGGATAACAAGTTGGTGACTCATGGGGACATCTATTTGCTAGATGATGTGATCAGTGGCCTTGAATCATCCATTGGGCATAAAGTTGTCCTAATAAACACAAATCTAATCTGAAACTCTAAAATATGGTCCCAAAGCCACTTGAAACACTACTGGTACTGGAACTGATCTCATCAAATGCTACCCTCCAATGTATTTTGCATGAGAAACAAAACAACACAACACACTATGTATAAAAGAGAAAGATCATACATGCCCCAAGTGGAACATGTACAGTGTGCACAAGGACTTGTTCTACTAAAAAAAAACCCACCTACTCTGCACTAACTGGAATCAAAGGGAAATCAAATAAATCATGCAACTGGTAGGGAGAAGTAGCTTCCCTTTCTCAAAATAGGAATCCTTGTATATGATTTAGCGCTAAACATGGCTGCTATTATGAGTGAAAAATTAACAAGAGGTTGATCCTCCACCCAAATCACCAAAGTACTGACATCAATAAAAAATATCTCCTCAAGTTGATTGGCATTGGACTTCTGGAGGTGTTGATGGTGACCCTTGGTGATTTGATACTCATCCTCATGCTTAGGAACAAACATGATTGGTGTTGGTTGTTCTCTTGGCTCTACTGAAGCCAAGTACATGATTGGGCAAGGTTTGATTCAATGGATGTGCCCTTTTCTATTAAATTCACCTCTAACAATGGAGTCTTCCTGTAATCATTCTTGGGTGGATGGTGTGGAAGAGATGGGATCTTCATGCTCTTTTCCTTCCTCTTTGGCAGTATAGAACTCCTCTCTAATATGTAGCTCATTGTTATTGATTGCAACATCTAATGAAATCACTTTTATAGTATTATAATTTTCTTCAAAAAAAATTTGGCACTGGAGTTCCTCCGTTGTTGCCTTAAGACCAATTTTTTCTTGGATAGCCTCTTCCTTTAGCATGAAATTTTTCAAATCAAAATCTTCCATTCGCTGCTCTAGAGGAATATTTGGGGTTGCAAGGTCTTCTTGATAGCTCTCCTCCATCATGGATTCATTAATCAAATCAGGTCCTTCAAATGAAAGCAAAAAATCTTCAATAATAGTTTCTTCATCAAGTGGATTCAACTCTTATTCAATCTCTTCTAGTTGCTCCTCTTCAATAGGAATTGGAGTTGATTGTTCTTCCTCCCTCTTGTCTTATTGTGTAGCTTGGATTAGATCAACATTCTCTTCAAATAAAGTGTCATTATGGACACTGCATTTAAAGAAAATATATTGTTGATCTTTGTCTTCTTGTTCTCCTTCTACTGCAAACTCAGCTTCCACCACCTTTGATCCAACTTTTGCGTCCTCTGAAGGTTTAACCATCAAAGGGGATTTTTTATCCCAAATCTGAGAGCCAAGCTTATGAAGCTTTTGATCATTTCTTCTCTATTTGGATCTCCTTCCTGCTAGTCTCCTTGACTAGTTATCAGATTGTTTATTGTTAGGAAATAAGGGATAAAATATGTCGAATAATCCCTCACAGAATCGCAACAGTAGAAACTAATATACAAAAAATATTACAAATCTCAAATAAAAGTGCAGAATAATGATAACACAACACAAAGAGACAGCATTTAATGTGCTTCACACAATTTGGGATATGTCCACCAAGAATCACTTGCTCATATTTTATTACAAGCCACCACTCTCTTAATACAATACCCATATCGGTTTGGAGTTATGCTAAAAAAATTCTACAGAATTTACAACGGAATTCAAAACACATCTTTAATGTTACATAATACCTACCATATGCATAAAACCACATAAGTAGATAAATTCTTAAGCAGTTTTAAAAAACCATGGTTATCAAAATCATGGGCTAAAACCATTCAATAAACCTATGGGTCAAAAAGCCCACCCATATGAGAAACAACACATTTCCTAGTATATCATGCACATTTTTTTTTGAGGTAAAAAAAAATTCAGAGCATGCGCCCCCATCTCCTACTACCAGGGGTTGCTGCTCCAGGGACCCTGCTTGGGGCCTGGCCTATCCCCGAACCCTTGCGAGACAACTATGTAAAGTGTACAATAATCTTAGTGTACAATCTTCAAAACTTTCACACATTAAAAAAGGCTCCAAAACCCTTGGATTTTATGATGGTTTAACCAACAAGGGGATTTTTTATCCCAAATCTCAGAGCCAAGCTTACTAAGATTTTGATCATTTGTTCACTTTTTAGATCTCCTTCCTATTGTTTTCCTTGACTCGTACTCTATTTTTACTCCCCATGATGAACTTGAGACAAAAATAGGAGGGATGACTTGGGTTACAGTAGATTTTCCAATTGCTTGCGGTGGTGGAGGAGATAAAAATTCTTGTTTATTTGAAGGGGATGAACTAGTTAGAAGGGAAAAGGGTAAAATAATTGAAGATGAATGGAAAATTAGACGATTGGAGAGGGAAGGCAATCAACACCTCTGGCCGTATCCAATGGGTTCTAATTCTGACACCTAATGAAATGCTTGATTGAGGACAGCGGAAAGGAACAGCTAGTTGACGGTCGTGAGCCTTACCCATTAAACATGGGTTGTTTACACTTTCGCCTTGCTTAAAGAACTCCTGTCTAGTAAGTGCTCCCCAGTCCGGGCACGGAGAGCGTCATTCTAGCCACAGCAGATCTGAATAATAATTGCAGTACAAGATGTGGTTTCCTCCTGGCAGGCACCACAATAATGTGTCTGGGCCAAGGTCTTCCCTTGCCAAGGTAGCCACTGTCGGAAAACAAACTTCTAAAAGCCTAATTAGTGTCACTTTCACGTGTGTAAGCCCTTGTGTGAACCATGTCAACCTCGACTCCTTTGATCTTACAGTCAGATTAGTATCTCCATTCGAATATTTTCATTGTATGAATACGCCATGTTTGTGGTAGTTACATACCGCTTGGCTTTTTTTTGACACGGCACATAAATGGGTCGAGCATATTATGTTTTAACTGCTGATCCTAATGTTTGGGACTGGGGGAAGGCAGTTGAGACATACATTAAATGGACTGCCACTAATTTTGTTGCAAAGATGAATTCACCTACACTTGAGAGGGGAAAGATTGAAGTCCTGATTGACAAAACTTCCTGGAAGGGAGAGCACCTGAAAACGAGATACAGATAGAATAGAAAGAACGGCCGATGAAAATGGGATGGGAGAAAGGGTTTGTTGACTTTCTGAAGATGTGGGTGTTGGGGTTGTTTGGAACCAAATGTAGTACGCGTGATGTGACTTGAAAAGTGTTTCACCAAGGAATGAACATATTACCAAGAGCACATGGAAACCTGAGAAGTGAAGTGGTAAGGTGATATAGACCTGTCCCATAGGCGAACTGTTTAAAAGTTTTATCACCGAATTGCAGACAATTTTATTTGTACAGTGTGTGTGCTTGAGGTCTGTTGTGACTGGTACATGGGTACTATATCAAAGTTGTGAGGAATGCTTTGAGATAGACCTCCAGAAGAAGGTTGTTCGTCATACCAAGTCCTCGGACTAAACTACTTCTAAGGAAGGAAATGTGACTATATAATACTAATAAACGTTTCTCCAAGGGATGGGACGAGAGAGAGAGAGAGAGATGGAGAAGAGGGTGGAGGGCGGCGGGGGGGAAGAGAGAGAGGAGAGAGAGGAGAGGCTGAAATGAAGAGATCCGTACACTACATAAGTTGGGAGAAAGAAAAGGAGATGAAAAAGATCCTCTCAGGGAGGGATACAAAATTAAAAATGGAGGGTTGAGGAGTCTAGACCAATGTGACACAAACCAAAATAGTATTTATCACCAATATCCAAGAAACACAACCATCCCACACCTTCAATATGGACATCGCTGCACAAAAAAACAACACAAAATAGGGGAAAGGATATAAAAAAAACAACGCAAGGTTGAAATAACAACACCAACTAAAATTTATTGCTCGGTGAATATGCATAGTCCCATTTCATTGTTGAAATAGAGGCACAATCACTTTATAGGCATATATGAGAGGATTGATATCTTATACGGTAGTTGAGAAAACATTTACAAAGTTCCCAATCCCAGAATATCTCCCTTCCTCAAAGAGAAGTGTTACAATATATAGAAATGAAAGGAGGGCAAGAGGCGAAAGAGTGAAACTCGGATTTTTTCTCTCACCAACCAAGGCACTACCATTCAATAGTTGAATATGGCCATGGGCCCCTTATGACTCATATTACATACTTAGCTGAGCTTGAAAAAAAATTTGGTGTCATATTCATTCATTCGGTGTTAAAGCCTAGAACTGTGTGTTCCATGCTGGAGACCAATATTGTTCCAGTTTATTCTTCACATATAACCTCAATTAAACAGGAGACATCTGTTTCAAAATGACATAGCGGACATTGACACCTTTTTAATAATGATATAACATTTACAATTTTAGCAATTGAGATCCAAGACTTAGGCCCCATCTGAAGTTTCACGATGAGAAAAATTGTCATTATCTTTGTTTAGTGGATTTTAATATTTCGCAAACATTATTCCGAGTTGGCTTTGGTTTTCTTAGTAATTCTGCAGATTTTCCATAGATTGTCCTATGGATTTATCCATGGATTTTCCCAGCAATTTGTTCTGCAGCTTTTTCTAACGGATTTGTCTGCAGACTTTGTTCTGTGGCTTTTCCATGTGATTGTTCTATGTTTTTTTTGGTGGCTATTTTATGTGGGAATTTTTTTCTACAACTATTTTGTGGACTTTTTTATTATGCGGAATTTTCATGGACTTTGTTTAGTGTTTTTTCCCATCCCCCATTTTCGATGAGTCTTAGGATTTTCTTGGATTAGGAGTTAGAAAAAGAGAAGTAGAGTTGCCCAAAGCACATTTTCTCAATTTTGCTCATTTTCTCGAAATTTCACTAAGAAATGAACTTTTTCTCTCTAGAAGAAGGAAATGCATGAAAGTACCCAACAATCCCCAAAATTAGGCAAGTGCTCCAAAAAATTATGAAAATTTACCTAAAAACGATAAGACCAAACTGAATTTCTCAATCAATAGTACCGCAGCTTGTGGTTTTCTCTAGTCCCCATTGTTACTAAGGGGGGGTAGATGGTTGTCAAAAGGTATACAGGTGCGTCCCCATAGAAGTGTCAATGATCCCAAAAAGTAATGAGAATATGTTAGGATAAAATGCTAAATGACAGATGAAATATAATAAACCTACCTTCCTCTGCAGTCTCGATAATGAAAATAGGTGCGCGCACCAAAAATGTAGTCCCTTAAATCTATGTCCATAATATCCTAGTATGAAATAGCTTACCCATAAGGTCGTCTGTATGTTGTGTCTTCTCGCGGTACTCCCCCTTTTCACCTTTTGCCCCTACTGCCCCCCATTCTGGCCTCTGGGCGGGCCCTCATCACTGACCTGCCCCCCCCCACCATTCCATTAACCACCCCCCACCCCCCTCCCTCGGACCCCCCGGCCTGCCACGACACTCACCAGTCGTACCGCACGCCCGCCACAGCCGCGCGCCTCGCCCATCCTCCTCCCTGTCCTCGGGCCACCCGTCGCCCACGCGCCACGCGCAGCCGCTACGCCACCCTGCCGTTCCCACAGCACAGCGCCCTGCAGAGCTGGCCGACCCTCCGTGGGAGCCGCCTTAGCTCACAGCTAGCCAATGAATTACCGAGACTTTGAGCAGAGAAAGGCGTAGCTGCCGCGCGCGACAAGACTCGGTGGAGGGGATCGCCACTTAGTGCATAAATCTGTCTTCATACACACCAGGGAGTCCATATATATAACAAGCCATACTTGGCGGCCTGTACATTCTAGCAGTACGTGTAGGTGTGGATTTTTTAACTCACCTTTGTGACAGCCCTCTATGTTGGTGCAGAGACCGCTCCAGTACCATCCCAGTATTAGAGATGCCCCTACATACGGCCCTTAGAGAAGCCCAGGGTGTTGTAGTAGGCCGCCCCTCTGTGGTAGAAAAGTGTGCACCCCACAACATCTAACGTGTTGCCCCCTGGATCACGCATGTCTCCCTGCCTCCTCGCACAACTTGTCCCATCGTTGCTGCAGAGACATCCAGATGCGTGACACTTATGACATTGGATGCTTGATGATTTCACAACCCACACATTGAATGAGGAATTGCTAGCCCATCTGCTGGGGGGTTATGTGAGAGGACCCTCCTTCCAGCCTGAGAGCCTGGGGTGATCCGTTTTGCCACCCCTTATGTGTTGCTGGCCGCAGAAAAAACCAGAGGATTTGAGGGTCCTGCTTGCGTAGAGAATTTAATTCGGCCCCAAAGCTGTGTTCATCTATCCCACTTTACCTACATCCTTGAAGATCACCTATCGACAGCCACCATAGAGACTGTCGTAACACGTATCCATGGCTTTTGGCCCCTCAAAACTCTCCCCCCCCTAAGTCGCTGTCACGGGAAAGCAACGATGGACCACGGCCGGAGCATATTAATAGAGGACGAAGGTACTATAAAGAAAAATTAAGACGGAACAGTCAGTTAGGGAGAAGCCCAAACACAGGGTGAAGTTTTGGTGACCTGCATTTCAAGTTGACACCGTGATTGACCGCACCACGCACACATTTACTATGAGTACAAAACGTCTAGGAAAGGCAACTCTCAATGAATCTCCATTTGCCCCCACTCTAGTGGTGTTAGAGCCTGCGAGGGAGAGTCGTGCACTCCCAGTCCTAGAGGTAGAATCCTCGAGGAGAAAGCGGAACCGTGGAAATGTATGTCACAAGGCTGGTCCTAATCCGGGTGGCCAGAGTATCTGGGCACCCGAGTAGACCACCATGTCGAATCTTACCAAGTTAGGTGCATCTCGGGATGCGCACGCAAGACACGAGTGAGATGATTGTAACTCCCACCGAAATAGGTTCGATCTGGGCGGCTTAAAATATGTTTGTATATGTGTCGCTTGCATAGTTAGGTTTCGATTGTTGCTCTGAAGCGTGCACAATGAAATATACGAGGCCAGTTTAAGAAATTGCAGGATCCATGATGTAATGGTTATATCATGAGGAGATAGAGGTTACACTTGTTGGCACCGCCGCACCAAGGTTAGTTTATTAGGAGGACTCGATTAGAAAAAAATGAAATAGCGCATGGTGTATTAGTAATGTTAAAAATTAAAAATCAGAGGTGATGATGTTGTCTTAGTGGTGTTGTAATGTAATAGGGAAGTATAGGAGACATCCATTGTATTCCCCCCCTTTTTGTAAAAAGGGGAGGGGAAGTACGACTGAGACATGAATGTTGACCCACAAAGTCAACACCCAAAATAGATAATGGTATACTAGAAAATCAAAGAAAATGTGGATATATCGAGTGAAAGATAAAAGGAGGATAAATTTACACGTCTGTCATGTGGATAATTCGTATGGTCAAAAAAATTTACGAAAAGAATTGTTGGGAAAATAGGACTACAAAATGGCAGTAGAAACTCATGCCAAGAATTAGCAAAACCATGTGCCCTCTCTTAGTTGAGTGGTGAATGGAAAATAGTACCCATATCCCGTCACGAGTGAAAAAAAATGAAAAAGTGACTATAAATAGAAAGGTCGACTGAAAAGTGAATGAGAAAAGGTGAAGACTAACCCCATTTGGACTTTTTCATTGGGGGCAGGTGTGGAGCGATACCTAAGTAACGTGTGAGGTGTCGTAAACTTAAACTCGAGGCAGACTTGACCTAACCATTGGCGATAGTCGTGACAATATGGCCGTCACTACGACAACAGATTTGGTAAATATGAAATTTTCTAAAAACAGGCATAGGTAGTAGTCTTTTTAGTGAATTTTTATGAAATATTAAATTTGTATTTTTCTCGATTTTTGGTATTGACAAGGAGAGGTGAGGCCCTAGTGACTTTCGAGATAGCGACGGCGACTAACACGATCTTCGGTACTAGTGTCCGACTCACAAGTTCACCCCAATCTACTTATCGGGCCCCAGTAAGAAAGTGCCGTAGCTTAATTTGAGTAGTGGTAAATATGATTTTGCTGTGTATTAGTTCGTAAATGTTTATATTTTCCTATTTTATAGTTAAAGTGTAGTGTAGTTTGTTCATTTGATTTCTAGGGGGATATCATTAGAGGGAGTTTCCGTTGGGATCCCCATTAGAGTAAGTTCCACGGTTAGGTTTATCGATGCTGATTGGGAGCTTAGGACCATTTTGACTAGGACCCTCGTGAGGCTGGGGGGATGTGGGCCCTTATATTATTATATTTATTTCTCTGTGGGAGAAAAAAATGGTTTATGGCTACTTCTTACCTTTTGGATCCGTAAAAGGAAGATGAAAGTCCCACTAGAGGTGTATATTACATATAGAGTACCAATTATCAGGGAGGAGGACAGATTGGTTGTGGATTGTGGCGCAAATGGAGAGAGACAAATGCGGGGAGTTAGTTAGTGTGGATTTTGTGAGGACTCGAGTCTTGTGAGGACTATATTAGCTTAGTTGATTTTTAGGTCAGGGGTTATGCGATTGCTGAAGTTTATTGGATCTGTAAACTTTTACTTGGGGAAATTATGAAATCAACACAAAAATGTTGTTTTACTTTCAAATTTGGAAAATGATAGTTTGAGATTTAGTGACTAAATATCTAGTTCTTCTAGAATATAAAAAATGTAGAGAATGTTAATTAAATTCATCACACAACATAAGTATTTTTTATCCTGTAAACCTCCAATGAGGAGAACAGTCAGGCAGGGGATTTTTTTCTTCCCAAGTGTATTGGCCATATTCCAATATGTAGGTTTCAATAAGTATGGTAAGAGCCAATAGTGTAAAAAACCTTCTCCCAATTACTGTTTGCTCTACTTCTTACCCTTATCTACAAACCCTATCCAACATTGAAGTCTTGCTCAATTTCCTCAATCATTTATTTTATTTGGATCTATGCATGACCATTCTCTTTCTCCTCTGTATTTATAGCCTTCTCCTATGTCCTCTCGTGCACTGGACGAATGGGAAAGGTCAGGGATGGGAAGAGCCCTAGGGCGGGAAGAGATCAATTAGGAGTTCAAATTTGCATCCTTCATGATATATTTCTATTTTATATTGCAAAAGTAGCTCACACTAATAAACTAACGTTGCGCGCTAGAGCCCTTTGGGGTCTCAAGACCGCTAGACAACGCCTTGGATTGGACGGATCTGGACAGCCGGGTTATCGAGCGCGACACCGTCATGCTGCACTCCCTGACGGTTTCTTTCCAGACCCTTTGTTTACCTCCACTTTTCTTAACTTTTTTCACAAGTTCTCATTCTTGGAGCGTGGGTTTTATTTGGATGGAATGGGCGCGTGTGTATTTCGTCAGATCCTATTGATTCATAACTCTCCTAACTTAGGAGGCTTGATCTACGACGCACTATCCATGCACTCCCACTCGGTCATAGGAATCGGCGTGGCACGTCCTGGTGGCGATGTGAGCGCTGTTGAGGAGGGGCTAGGCCGATAAATAAGCAGGCTCCCGTCTGTCTTCCAATCAAGTAGCCATCAGTTTACTCTTGCGGGCTCTGTTCAGATGGGCGGTAAAAAACTGTCCATCGTGAACCCACCTCAGCGCTGGAATTGCTGCCTTGACAATCGCGGCGAGGGACGTTTGAAAACTACAAAGGCGTGCGAATTGCACTAATCATGATTGTCTGTTTGATCCGCTTCAAGGGGTCGATACGGATGAGGCGGCCCCCTTGCGAACAAGGGGAAACGACGCTCATCGCGGCGACCAACCCCACGCCCGATCGCGTTGTAGAAGGGCCCCGACCTTAGAAGTAAGTACCCTTTATTGTGCAGTCGCGCTATCGCGTCAGAGAGCCCCCATAAAAATGTAGTGGTTACTCAAAAAACCTAATCTAACTTTCCAGGAGACAGGGTAAGAAGTATGCTAAAAAACAACCTCCACATAACAAAGGTGATTGTTTGGCATTAAAGGAATGTTACAGAAAAAAAGCACCTAGCTTTTGCCAAGACACACACAGAACGACAATTTAAAAGCAATGCAAGATCATGGAACCACAAGATCACTCAAGACTTGCCAGTGAAGATCAATGGATTGCACATGCCACCAGAGATGTTGAGAATCATCCCACAGACTGTATTATTTGCTACAACGACATTGACGAAACGAGAAGAAATGTGTCAGCATACACAAGCCTCCAAGAGAGAGCATAAGGTAGCACCTACAGTTTTAAGATGGGCAGATTTGAATCCAAAAATTCACCCTGCCAAGAGAAAGAAGGGAGGAAAAAAAAGACTGTCACCAAACTTTAGAAAGCCGCACCTCCTTACAATTTGATACGGAATCAGTTAGACGCAGGACCCGCAAAAGAGAGAGGGACATTCCAATCTCACCCCGCAAACACCACCTCCAAGTTGTCATAATTAATTCATCTCATTATGAGGTCGGTGAGGGGACCTAGCAACCCAAAAAAATTGGTAATGTTTTGCCTTTTTGAAACTTATTCTCACCAAAAAAAGATATCTAGTCATAGTTGGATAGAGGACATCATAAGAACTTTGTCAAGAAAGTCCAACCTTGTTTGAATTTGAGATTCCCTGTGAAAAGTTATGCGCCATATACTAAAATATTTGTGCCAGGGTTTTTGTTTCCGGTCAGGTCCCTGTCAATGCTCACTCAAAATGTTGTGCCCCTGAAGATGCACCTTGGCGCATCCATTTTTTTGTCAAATCCTTCTACTACACTAAGGGCATCCATTTTGGTGTCGACAGCCCGCGTAACTGCGCAATAGGGGGCATCCTTTTTTGTGTCACCAATCTCTTACCTACTAAGGCGCATCCATTTCATGTCGCATTCTCTTACCTGTGCCATAGGCACATCCTTTTCATGTCAACAGATTCTTCGTTGTTAATTTACCTTCAGGGGCGTATATACAAAAAATTTGGTACTCGGGGAGTCACCGGCCTGCCAGGTAGAGATAATGCGCCTTTTAGCAATCCATTGGGCTGGACTCATAAGCAAACATGAAAACCCAAACTTGATCTCTGATCCGAGCCTGATACACACAACTCCTTCTCAAGAAGCATGTGAAACTATAGAAAAAATCAACCTGAGTGCAAAACACTGGTGTCGAAGCATTAGGGAAGTTGATTGCAAACCTAACTACAACAAGAAAATGTGCAATCCACACTAGAGGAATTAGTAAAAATTGGCTAATCTTTACAAGGGTCAACATGTCCTTTTAATAGACAATGGTAAGATCGATTATGTTAACCGGAATCGGCGTTCGTCTCATCCAATTGTAGAAAATGGAAGGCATTACTAGTTTAATCCTTATGAACATGTAGGGGACACTCCAAATGGATCAAACTTGGAATACCTTCCGGCCCCCCAACAAGGTTTTTCCCGATCTGCATACCATTTCTAGAACTAGGTCCCCTCTTGAAGGTCTTGTACTGTGCTCTTCCTGTCTTATAAAACCTCTTTTTACTAAGGGCTGATCCTCTCAAATCATCCTAAACTGCATTGGTCTCTTATGTTTTTTTCTCGTCCAATTTCACAACTCTGCATACCGCCTCACATTGTTTCAAACTCGGACAAACTCCAAATGCTTCATGAGCTCCAATACGGCAATCATGATATAAGCAAATTACTACCTCTTTTCCCATAGACCAAATTGTAGGGGAGAATTACCAGTAGATCTGGCATCATTCTAAATCATCCCATAAATGCTTATTTACTAGGTATATGCCATGTCCTTGGTTTTCATCCAGAGTCCTTATGAGGATTCTAGCAAATTCTTGTTCATGGAATCTACTTGTCCATTACCGCGGGTAGGTCGGTAATTATTTGAGAGGGTCTCAAATAGAGGCCATTCTACCAGACATATTAAATCTTGGAACTATGAATGCCCTGCGATTATCTGATATGATAGTGGGGGCCATAGGAAACTAGTATTATTCCTTCATAAAAGTCTGTATGTTAGACTCATTGCTTCTTTGAAGAATATTGCTTTGGTTCCACTTGTGGAATGAACTAGTCCGTTGCCATGAGAATCCCTTGTGGCCTTGGCTTGATTTTGACTGATTGTCCCAATGATAAGTCCAATCCCCTTGCATATTATAAATGGTTTTGGTCAATCAAAATTGGGTTGCCATTGGACGTGATGTGCTCTAGTCTTTCTTTCCCATGAATGAGTGCACATGTCTTGCCAACTTCTTAGCCATGTATAGCAGTCAATGAACACTGTCGGCCAATAATACCTTCCTTATGACTTGAGAGTTGGTACTCGTGGGGAGAATGTTCTCCAGAAATCCATCGTGAAAATATTGTAGCACCCTCCCGAAATTGGCTTTGTCCTAATCACCTCAATGACCATTGATGTCTTTTTTAAACCAAACACCATCCACAAGCCATAGGAATGCTTGTAACTCGAGTATCTCTTTTTATATTTTCTCAATCTAGAGGCATAGGCTTCCTATAGGAAGTGTTATCATATTCTGAGTCCAAACAGGAGTGGGAAAATCATCATTTTATTTCTTGTCCATCCTGTAGCACCAAAGGACAGTCTCTTTTTCGATCACTTGCTTCACTTGCTGACCTTGAGGCCTATTTGTTACATCATCCCTTTCCACAAAAAAGCCTTAGTGAACCTTAATCTGGCAGGTATACCATGGACAGGTTTTATCCATCTTGCACGTTTATCATTCAGATTCCTTGTTTAGAAAGGAAGTCCTGACTCCCGCCTGAGCAGACCAACAATTGGATTTGTGTTTGAGACTAGTGCTTCATTTATTAAAGATCCTGATCTCACTGCAAGGGACAGCTTTCAATGAGGAGAATACCTGCACAAAAAACAACAACAAAATAGAGGGGAAAGGAGATATAAAAAAACAACGCAAGGGTTGAAATAACACCACCAACACAAATTTTATTGCTCTTAGAATATGCATAGTCCATTTCATTGTTGAAATAGAGGCACAAATACACTTTATAGGCCTATGAGAGGATTTATATCTTAACGGTGTTGAGAAAACAATTTTACAAAGTTTCCCCACATCCCAAAATATCTCCCTTCTCAAATGAGAAGTGTTTACAATATATAGAAATTGAAAGAGAGAAAGAGAAAGAGTGAAACTCGGATTTTTTCTCTCACTAACCAAGCACTACCATTCAATAGTTTGAAGATGGCATGGGCACCCTTATGAATCATATTACATACTTACTTTAGCTTCTAGAAAAAAATTTTACTCTGTAGATACATCATGCATGACGGTGGTTAAGCCTAATAAGTGCTGTCTTTCCATGCTGGAGACATTTTTCCAGTCTCTTCACATCTAACCTCAATGATTTTTAGAAATATGATTCAAATGTTTCTTGGAGGAGTAATGGGACCTTTTTAATTGATATAACACTTTATCCTTGATTCTTTAAGCACTTTGATCAAAACTTGGGCCCAGCTTAAGTCTCAACCATGAGCAATCAATTGAAATTTATCCTTTGTCTTCATGGATTTTCAACATCTATTTTCCGCAACATTCGAGTTTATAAATATGGTAACTTCCTTATAATAATGACTGTAGATTTTGTAAAAATCAGACTTTGATCCTATGGATTAATCTATGGATTTTTCCGCAGTATTTGATAAACATGCTAGCTAATGTCTGCGGATCTTTATGCGGACTTTGTTCTATGGCTTTTCCCATGGAACTTGTTCTATGGTTTTCATGTGGCAATATCATGTGGAATATTCTGTACAACTATTTTTTTGGACTCAATGCCTTACCAATTATTCCACGGACTTTGCCTACTCCAACTTACTTTTCTAATTTTTTTCGCGGATTCTTTATCGACTACTTTCTTGGTTCTCAGAGATTTAGAAAAAATGAAGTCATTAGTGCCTCCATAAGCCAGCTTTTTCCCTCAAAGTTATTCATTTTTCTGCAAATCTTCCAATATGAAATGAACCACTTCTCATCTAGAAGGTTGGTAACCCTTCATTTGAAGATTACCCATGTTAGATTCCCCAAGAATTAGATGCAATATTCATCCAAAATTCAATGACAAATTATATACTCAAAACCGTAGACTCAAAACATGAATCTCAATCAAGTACCCAAGCCTTGCTTTCTCAAAAAATCCAAGCTCTGACTACCAGGGGGGGGTGTCAAAATGTACAACAGGTGCCCTAGTAACAAAATTAAATATTTAAAATAATAGAACAACACTTTTTTAAAGAAAATGACTAAATGACATATTTGTTATATAATTCAACAATCCAGCTTACTATCCAGTCTCAAATTGTTGCAATCCAACTTGTTGAATCAAATTGTTGTCCCTTAATCTATGAAAATAACTATAGGCTTAGTAGAAATAGTTCACCCATAAGGTAGTATGAATGCTTCTATATTCTAGAGGGATCTCTTGCTCAAATTTTGACTCTTCTTACCTGGAATTATGACTAATTTCTAGGGATTTTTCTTAAATATTGACATCAAACTTCTAGTTTAAAATCTAGAAAATAACTTAGGACCAATCTTAACTTTTATAACAATTAATGAACTGATTGCACTTGCAATGCCATAATATACCTATAGTGGTGCACCCTATGCTCAAATTCTAGAGATTGAAGAAGTGAGTTAATAAATGATACCTGGTAATCCATAGAGATGACGATCAGAACCATACAAGTAAATGATGAATTTTGAAAGAGAAGGCCAACTTTAGACTGACGACTTTAATGACTAGGTAATCTAGTGATCATTAGTGAATAATGAGGATAGAGCTAAGATCCATATATGTCACAACATTTTTTGACTCTTTATATAGTAGACCCTACAGTGTGTCATCACCTAACAAACATTGCAATGTAGTCCCCACATGCTAGGATGGATGAGTGTAGAGCTTCCAATCCCAGTCAATGGGATTCATTTGATGCATTGCTTCTATAGAGTAATTTAGAGAAGCCCATGGTATATTTTAATGCACTTTTGTCCTCTAATTGTTTTTTAAAACAAACTTTTAACGTGTTGACCCATGGATCAAGTGGTTTCCTATCTTATTGGCAGCCTTGATAGGAATTGTATTTTTCCTGATGAAGTGAACTTTTACAAGATGTTGTTATTGTATGGTTTTCAATAGGATGATGGAAGATTTTCAAATTTTTTATCAGGAAAATTTTATGGGCTTAGAGAGTGATCTTTTTGCAAGCCAATTATGTGTGTACAAAAAACCAGAGGTTTCATATTGGTTTTCATGCTGATAGGAGGGAGTAATTTAGGGACAAAGATGTGTCCTATTAATCCAGACCTGAAAATACACTCCATCAAATCTATCCACTACGATCGGACTCGTTGACCATATTTTTTCATCATAGTTTTGGAGCGGTGAAAATTTTTGCAATATTGACTTTTTGACCCAGTGACATGAGAAATATAGGAGCATGCAATAAAAATCTCATGGCCCCCACTCTAAGTTGCAGAGTTCCCACTCCCCATATGAGGATTTCATTCCATTTTAGGTCATCTTCGACCATAATCCTGCATAAACCATGTATTATGACTAATAAGCATGGTCTTGATGTAGATGAGAATGGAAACATACAATGTAGAATAACAAACAAACATAGGTCATCAGGGAAAGATAGTCGATTTTTAGATTTAAAAATTAGGTTAAAAATCTGGGAGGCTAAATTACAACTGTCATTGTTGATCGATTACCTCGGTATAGTTATAGATTGTTATATAGTTTTATATGTATTTCATTAAATGATTGATAAAATGGTTTGATTCATTAGAGACCATTATACACTTATATGCCCCAAGGTTATTTTATTAAGAGGAATTTATTTTCAAATAATGAAATCATCGCATGGTGTATTAGTAAATGTGAGAGAATTATTTATCTATATCAGAGGTAAAAAATGATTGTATAGTGGTGTAATAGGGACCAAAGGATGAAATCAGATTGAATTCAGACCCTTTTCGAGAAAAGATAAAGTTCGAAAGATGAATGAATGATGAGGCCTCTACCAGGTGCTAGAAACACCATTACATAGATAAGGGGCACACATAGAAATCAAACCAAGAATGACTCCGTATAGGTTTCGATTGAAACCTAACATTGAGGATAATTTTTTAGTAAGTCACCTGTCGATCCATCCGATCCTCAACAAGCTCAGGGTACGAATGTTGAAAATTTGATAAAAATATGGAGTTTTAAACCCCTCAAGATCTTCCTCGAGGAACACCACGAGACATATCCATTACACAAATAAGTGAATGGCCACCAAATTTTAACATGATCATGTATCTAAGAAAAACTGTTAAGTGACTATAAATCACAACACGCCTGAATGTCCTAAGTTTGAATACTGGGGACCCATTTTGACTGTGATTTACATAACATGTGAGAGTGATATCTCAAGCTATGTGAGGACTGTCGAAAAATCAGAGCATGATGACCTAACCATTTTGAGAAAGTTGTGACAATCGTGTTCCTAAACTACTTGCCAACAGATCTACTATAATGTAGGAAAATATCTAAAAACTATGCATAATCTAGTAGTCATTCCAAGTGAACTAGAGATGAAAGATTAGAGTTGCAAGAGAGCCTACGGACTTTTTGCGTTGATACACCAAGAGAAGTGAAAGGGGCGAGATGACTCTATTGAGGGAGGCTGAAACCAGGGGAAAAAGGAGTACTGGGGAGTGTCAGACTCCAAGTTACACAAACCCAAATCCTCGGTGCCACCAGTACAGAAACTCCATGAAACATGTAATATTGACGCCTGGTGTAAATATGAAATGAATGCATAAGAAGCAACCACGTAAATGTTTAGAGGCACAGAGAAACAATTTATAGCAATACAAAAGTGTAGTTTTGTTGTTTGGTATTTTCTACAAAAACATCCATTTTATGGAGTTCTATAAGGATGCACATACCATTATATTAATTTATCAGAGGCACAAAATCCACTTATCTAGATGATGATAGGAGAAGGCTTACAGGACAAATTCGAGTTATGGAAACAAATTTGACAAAGGGGGATGTGGCCCATAATATTCAAAAATTTCTCTTCTCTCAAATGGGAGAAGTGGTTTGTGGATACTTCTAGCCAATTTGAAAACCTAAAGATAAAGAATAAAAAATAGACTCTACTCTAGAAAGATCAACCACCAACCATCAATGCCCCTACAAATCTACCTACAATATCAGTCAGATTCTTGTTCCCCATGTCTTTTTTTGCATGTTGAGAGACATGGAAAGATGGACAAATGCAGATCATAGATTAATGGCATTTTGAAAGGACATTTTCCGAGTTCTTGTTGACCCAAAAAATCCTAGCTGAAAATAATAATTTGATTCTTCCATAGCATAGAGGAGGTCTCTACCTTTCCTGAAGTGGTACCAAATTTATTGAATTTCTGAGCATTGGATCGAAAGATATGAAATCACACATTTGAATATGTTGAATCGAATCTGTACAAAAAAGGCAAAATGACTAGTTTTGCAAAACAGATCCATGGGCCTGAAAATCACTTTGATGCCCTTCATAGCACATAAAATTGTAAAAAATGTATAATTAAACCTTCATCACAGCCTCACAGGTCTGAAAATCAATTTAGTCCTGAAAAGCCTCCAATGGCTCCAAAATTGAACCATTGCACTTTTTTGGGAAAGTGGAAATTTTTCAAAATCTTCCCTCTTGTACAGCCCACCTATTCCAAATATGCATGTTTCAATAAGTATCGAGCCTGAAGCAATAGTGGCTTAAAACCTTCTGGGAATTACTTAGAGGTCGCATCTTAAGTTTCTTACACCTTTATGCTTTAAAAACCCTATTCCAAAATTCCAAATTTCCTTGCTCAATGACTCTGCCATCCCGCTTTGACTTGAAACATGGATCTACGTGTACCTTTGCGGGCCATTAGGCATTTTTTTCCTTCATTGTATGCAAAGCCTCCTCCTGTGGTCCTCACAGGGCCACAACTATAGAATTGCAATTTTCAGGAAGGGAAGCGATACAATTAGGAGCTTCAAGATATGCATCCATTGGCCCGATGGTCCATGATTTCTACTTTTGGCTATTCAAAAGTCTTCCCCAGGCTTCACCTTGAGCCTAGACTTTTGGCAAAAAATCCTTCCAAGGCCTGCCAGCACAACATTGGTACAAAATGGGTAAGGAGTTAAAAGGACTTCTTTACTATTTACTGGAAATGACGAAGAAATTTCCTATCTGATGGAAATGCTTTCAGGGGACCTTAACTTTTCTTAAAATATATAAAAATCTCATTCTTGAAGCACAAGAAGTGGGGAAAATGGTGTCAGTTGACCCAAAAATAAGTGCTCGCTTATTTCTGGATCAACAATTTTGTGACTCATGGGGATCACTCTGCCTGCTTAGGTGAAATGATCAGTTTGATCCGAGAGCATCCATTAGTGGCATGGAGTCATGGAGGAATCAACTGGCCTAATACTTTCTTCTTTAACTACCATGAAATCTTACCTTGTTGTCTTTTGATGGATCATCATAGCACCCCTGAATTTCTGCAACTTGATGGGTTGAGACTCTTAGTGTGATTGCATAACATGGATATTTTCGCAAGTGTGGGACCTTTTGAAATCAGGAAATCTCTTCTAAATGAAGGTCGGGTCCCCTATTCCTCTGTTCAGAAGTACACATAAAAATGTAGAGGGTTTACTCAAAAACCTAATCTAAATTGCTAAGGAGATAGGGTAAGAAGATGCACAAAAAATAAACCTAAACTAACAAAGGTGATACACCGAGGAATGAAGAAACAACTGTCCTGCCAATAAACACAAAATCATTAAAATGCAATGTAAGATCATGCATAGATAACCAGATTTTTTAGTGAAAGATCAGGAGCATGCAAATGAACATAGACAGGGTTGAGAATCATCCAAAAACATGCATTATTTTCTCCAAATATTGATACAATACAGTTCAAAATTCCAAGAGGCAAAGTTGCATTAAAATTTTAGATGGGAGGTTTGAACTCCACAAATTCACCTACCAAAGAGAAGAAGGGAGGGGAAAAACAAGAATGTACAACCTTTAGAAAGAAGCCCCTCCTTACAATTTATAGGAAGAATGAGAGAGGGAAGAGAGAGGAATTCCAAATCTACCCCAACCACCTCCAAGATTGTATTTAATTCATCTCATTGTGGTGGTAGGTGAGAACCCTAGCAAACCCCAAAAATGGAGAACTATAGTTTACATTTTTGAAGAAATTTTTCTCACCATAATTAAAGATATAAAGTTTTAGTTGGGTAGAGGACCTTGTAATCTCTCCAAAAATTCCAACCTTGCATTGAATTTGAGCTCCCTGTGAAAAGTTATGGACATTTGAATATCTGGGTTAGGTTTTGCTTCCTATTGGGGTTTCAACACTAAAAATTTTGTGACTCCTAAAGATGTGCCTTGGTGCATCCATCCTCATGTCAACATACAGTTACGTGCGCCACAGGGCATGACTTTTTCCATGTCGACATCTTCTGCTCTGCGCCTCCAACCTGCGCCAGGGGACGACTTTTTTCATGTCGACATCTTCTTACCTGCACCATCCAACTTGTGCTAGGGTGTGAATTTTTTCATGTCGACATATGTTTTTCTATGCCTCCAACTCTGAGCTAGGCGCATCGAATTTTTTCATGTTGACATCTTATTCTCTGTGCCTCCAACCTATGCCTAGGTTGTTGTTGATGCAATAAATATCAGGCTTTGAGTTTCTTTGATTTCCATATTCTTCTATCTTGTCTATATTTACCTGGGGAGGGAGATATATACAATAATTTGGCAACTCAACGAGATCACTTGCCTACTAGGTAGAAGATCAGTGGCCTTTTAGCAATCCATTGGGCATAGAGTCATAAGCAATAAACTGAAACCAACCTGATATTTGTTCCCGAGCCTGATACCGCAACTCCTTCTTCGAGAGCATGCTGAACTGTAGCAATTCAACTTGAGCGCAACACAACCTTGTGCCGATGCACTTAGTGAAATTGAAACCTAACTACAACAAGACAATGTGCATCTGCACTTAAAGGAATTGAAATCTAGGCTAATATTTACAAGGGTAAACATTTTCCTTTTAGTAGCAATGTTTAAGATAGATTCTGTTAACCGGAATCAGGAGTTCTTTTCCATCCAATGTAGAAAATTGGAAGGAATTTTCTACTTCTTACATCCTGTGACCATGTAGGGTCCACTCCCAATTACATCAAACTTGGAATGCCTTCCTATTTTTGCCTGATCTGCATCCCATTTCAGAACTAGGTCCCCTTCCTGGAAGGTCCTTGCTCTTTCCTTCTTATGAAACCATATTTTTACTAAGGCCTGATCCTTCTCAATTGTCTGAAACTGCACGTTCTCTAATTTCTTCCAATTCCATCAACTCTACATACCTGGCCTCCATTGGTTCGAACTCAGACAACTCCAACTGCTTCATGAGCTCCAATGCAGGCAATTCTAATGATGTAGGCAATACTGCCTCTTTCCCATATACCAACTTGTAGGGAGAACTACTTGTAGACCTCTTTGGAATCATTCCTATCAGCCCATAATGCTGATTTTAGCTTGGTATGCCATGTCCTTTGGTTTTCATCCAGAGTTCTTCTGATGATTCTTAGCAAATTCTTGTTCGTGGAATCTTCCTGGTCTATTACCCTATGGGTAATAATTTGAAGAGGTGCTCAAATAGATTCCATTCTTGATGGCCCATTCTATAATCTTGGAACCTATGAATGCCAATGCATTATAATGATATGATAGTTGATGGAACACCGAACCTAGTCACTATTCCTTTGTAAAAGTCTAGTATGTTAGACTCATTTGCTTCTTTGAGCGCTACTGCTTTGGTCCACTTGGTGAAATAGTCCATTGCCATGAGAATCCACTTGTGGCCTTGGCTTGAGTTTGGATTGATGACCCCGATGAAGTCCAATCACCATGTTGCATAAATGGTTGGTCAACCAAAATTGGGTGCAATGGAAGCGCTACTAGTCTTTATTTTCCTGTGAAGAGTACACATTTCTTATACTTTCTTATCCATATATAGTAATTGACTGAACATTGTGGGCCAATAGTACCCTTCCTTCATTATCTTGAGAGCTGTTACTCCATGGGGAAAAATGTCCTCTGGAATATCCATTGTGAAAATCTCGTGACACCCTCTCAATTTGACCTATCCCAATGCACCTCAATAGAACTCCATTGATGTCTCTCTTGAACAAAAAACCATCAACAAGCACATATGGGATGGCTTGGAATCTAAAGTATATCCTCTTTATCTTTGCTCATTTTTGGAGGGTGTAGGTCTGTCCTATAGGAAGTGTATCATATTCTAAGTCCAACAAGGAGTGGGAACATCATCATTTTCTTATTCTTGACCATCCTATAGTACCAAGACAGTCTCTTTTTCATCACTTACTTCAACTTGCTGACTTGAGGCTAGTTATTCACATAATCCCTTTCCATGAACCATCTTAGTGACCTTAATTTTGATGTCATATTCCATAACATGAGTTTATCCATCCTGCACGTTTCTCATTAAGATCCTTGTTTAGAAGGAAGTCCTTGACTCCCACATGAGGGACCAATAATTGGATCTTGTTGTTTGAAACTAGGTGCTTGAATTTATTTAAGCTCCTAATCACTGCAAGGACATGCTTTTCAATGAAAGAATACCTAGTTTCGTATTCCTCCAAGCCTTGACTGAAGAAAGCAACTCGTTGTTCTAATCCCTCTTTGTTTTACTATATCAGGATTGTAGAAATTGTGTCTCCACCACTGAAGGCATATAGCATGAAGTCCTTGGAGAAGTTTGGATTGACAAGATTCGGAGCTTGAGATAAAGCCTCTTTTATTTCCTCAAAACTTGCCTTGCCTTCAGATGTCCACTTAAGTACCATGCTCTTCTTTAACATCAGCGTTATTGGCTTCATGAGAGTGGCAAAATTTGGCACAAATCTGCGGAAAAAATTTATCCTTCCTAAGAATCTTTGAAGAGCCTTCTTGTGACTTGGCAATGGCAACACTCAAATTGCTTCAACTCTTTCTGGGTCAATCGTCAACCCCTCCTTTGAAACAATATGGCCTAGAATTTTTCCTTCGTGAGCCAAGAATATGCATTTTTTGGGATTCAATGATACCCAAAATCTTCTACACCTCTGAAATACCTGCCTCAAATGAAAGAGGTGATCTGCTGCATTTTTGGAGAATATAGTGATGTCGTCAAGATATATCAGAACTATTTTATTGATCAATCCCTTGAGTGCCATATCCATTGTGCTTTAGAAAGTGGCTCCAACATTTGAAAGCCCAAATGGCATCTTCTTGTAGGCATAGGTGCCCCATTTGGTGGTGAAAGTCATCTTAAACTGGTCATCTTCTTTCACCATTACCTGATTATACCCTGAGTAGCCATCTAGGAGAGAGAATCTCCCTGAACTGGATACTACTTGCAATATTTGTTCCATTGAAGGAAGTGGGTAATGGTCTTTGAGAGATGCCCTGTTGAGGTCTCAGAAGTCCACACACAATCTGATTTCTCCACTCTTCTTCTTGACCAGAACCAATTTTGCAACCCATCTTGAGTGCTTGATCGGGAATATAATGCTTTCCTCTATTAGCTTGTTTAGCTCTTTCTTCATTAGAGACTCAATGTGAGGATTGACTAGTCTCTGCTTCTACCTGATGGGCTTAGCATCTAGATCCAATTCTATGGTATGTTGTGCCAACTTTGGATTGAATCCTCTCAAGTCTTCATAGCTCCAAGCGAAGACATCTAGAAATTCTCAGCAAAGCTATATGAACTTTGATTTCTCCTGCTCAGTGCC
This sequence comes from Taxus chinensis, assembly GCA_019776745.2. NCBI lineage: Eukaryota > Viridiplantae > Streptophyta > Pinopsida > Cupressales > Taxaceae > Taxus > Taxus chinensis. The sequence continues at coordinate 635,431,856 of CM034152.1, read as the reverse complement.
CACTTTACCAATTTGAAGTGTTTTGCATTCCCCAACAAGAATTGGCTTTGAATCTCCTCTCTTGACCTGTATGTTAGCCTTTTCCTTACAGAATTGGTAATTAGGGTTAAAGATAGACTCCAACATTACTAAACCTTTAGGAAGCTTGTTTGTCCGCAGCTGCACTACTTGATCCCCGTACTGCTGCTCTAGTCTGTCATGATTCCTAGCTGAGAATTCACCCTCTTCTTGTAAAAAGTTGACAATTTGTTGATCATTCTCAAACACCTACCAACTTGTGTTATTATCTAGAACCGCTGGCCTCACAATCACATGCATATGTGGTTGTGTTTTTTCCCTTTTGATGTTGTCAACCACATCAAACATTGCTCCAACTACTACGAGCCTATGTATAGCTTCATTTTTCTTTCTAGGTATGGACACGATGTTGAAAGCTTCGAAATCCTCAACGAGGTCCCATACCCTTTTCTTGTAGTTCTTCAGTAGGTCATTCTTTGTAGCATGTTGTCCCCTGACTTGGTTGACAATTAGCTCGCTATCCCCGAACACTTGCAAGTTCTTTATGCCCCTTTTCCTGGCCCAATGAAGTCCATGAATCATGGCCTCATATTCAGCTGTGTTGTTTGAACAGGAAAATTGGAAATGGAAAGCTAAATAATATTTGATGTCTTGAGGTGAAATGAGCATCGCTCCTCCTCCTGCACCTTACCTACTCCTTGATCCATCGAAAAATAATTGCCATACCTCATTGTCATCCTTATGGTCTGGTTTGGTGATGCTAGGAATAGGCTGGTTTTCTTCATGTATGCAATAGACTCCTAGCTCAGATTCTTCTACTTCTTGGTAGGGATCAAAAGCATGTACCTTGCTCGCCCATTCATCAAGAGTCAAATCTGGGATTCTTCCAACTTTGGTGTCAGCTTCATCTATGCTTGGATAATATTCTTGATCAAATGATGAATAGTTGGTTATGATTTGGCTTGGAGTATGAGGCTCAATATGAAAGTTTGTAATTGGTTTGGATATGATTGTGACCTTAGTACCATATCTTGTTCTAAACAACATGTGTGACCAGTCAGCAGATAAGTAGCCTCCAATTCTAGCTGTGAAATCCCTTGATAAGCATAGGGCAAAGACTGGTGGAAAATCTATCACTGACACATTTCTAAAATAGTAACATTGGGGCATGCATCCAAGGTAAGATTCAAACCTTTAATCACTCCCACCATTTCTACTGTTGTCCCATCCAATTGCACTACCCCCTTTGATATGACTTCATATTAGAGACCCAACTGATCAGCTATTTGCTTAGGCATGACAAAACTAATTGCCCCAGAATCAATCATGCAATTGTGTACTATTTTATCCCCAATGATTAATGAAACGTAGAATGGAGGGGGTTTTAAAAATTTACCTTGTTGTCCTCCATGATTCCCTTTAGGCTAAGCAACATTTGTGAGGACCTTCTGTTACATATGGACTTGCTTGTTTGAAGTTGACCAATCCTTCATGGCATCTTGTAGAAGATCTCTTTGGCCTGGGATGGATAAAGATTCCCACGTTGATATATTCACATTTGTCTTCTTCATTTGATCAATGATGCTAAATGGGGATGAAAGATCTCTTTGTTGTCCTTTAGGATGCACATTCCTTTCTTGCGCATGGGCAGCAACAGTTGGCATTTGAGTTGGTTTAGAAGGTGTCTTGGGCTGTCCTTGTATGTTCGGAACTATATTTTGCTTACCAACACCTTGTGGAGTGATGGAAGGTTGTAGATCACTTGGATCCAATGACTGCCCTTCACCAATGTTCCTCTTCTTTGATCTTGTGTTAGCTGCTACACTCTGAGAAATTGTTTGATTCATGCCAAAAAAATCCTCAACTTGCCAATTCACAAGTGCGGTATCATTTGGAGTTTTGTTTTGCTGAGATGTCCCTTGTTGCTGATTTGTTTCTTGACTCACTTCACCCTCTACACCAGTATTTGGCACCATCAAGGCTTGGTTCAAAGCACCATTGAAGCACATAGATTGGTTGTGAGGTTCATTGCATGGGAAACACCAATCATACTCTTGAGCTATGTGAGTTTGTACTAACACTAATGCTTTAGAAGCAGATGCAACATTGGGGTTATAGGGCTGAAATGGTCTATTGGTGGGAGGCCTTACTTGGCTTTGATTTGTAGTTGGATTAGGTGGCCTATTGGGCTGGTATGGTTTCCTATTAGGTTGAGCTTAAGGCTGATAAGAAGGTCTAAAGCTTTGGGCATGCTGCCTCTTGAGTGTAACCAACTCATTTCCCAAATTTTGTAATTTTTTCATAACCTCTTGGAGTTCATTTGAAGCACTAGAGGATGAAGTAGAAGTTTCATTTGAACTTTGATTTCTAGGAGTGGGTATAGGAGCCAAAGTGGGTGCTTGACTAGTGCTTGGATTTTCTAAGTTTGGATACAAGGGCATGGGAGGCCTGGGAGCCAGCTTACCAGCTTGAATAAGACAATTTTCAGCCCTAATGGCAATATTGTAAGCAAAAGGTAAGGTTGTGCCTCCCATAGATTGAATTAACATACAAATATCATAATTCAAATCCTTAAGATAATATAGAAAAGAACCTTCAGCTGTTGGCCTAACTTCCACTGGAATCGTATCCCAAGACCTTTGAAATTTGAAGTTGAAGTCAGTTAGCTGCTCGTTGGGAGCTCTCTTGATAGTTGTCAATTGTTCTAGTAGAGACAAATTGTCTCCCTTTTCTCCAAACTTCTCATGGAGAACTATGCATAACTTATTCCAATTTTGGATAGAACTAGCTCCAAGGCTCCTAAACCATTGCAATGCCTTCCCTTTGAATGAAGATGCCAACAATTTGATAGTAACATCCATTTCATTTATCTCATGGATTGGACAAACGTTAGCAATGTCTTTGACATGATCACTAGGAGCGGTATGATTTTCTCTAGTGAAAAATGGAATGTTCTTCAATGCTGCAATTGGAACTGGATTCTGTGCATTGAGGGCAAGTGGGCTGCTGCAAGTGAAGTTGACAAAAGGGTTTTGTTCTACCATTCTGATTGGCCTGAGAACCCTTGTTGATTGGATGAAAGGTCTACCAGGTGGAGGGGTTGATAAAGTCCTATTAGGTGGAGATGGTGATCTTTGTGGTCTTCTTCCTCTCCTTCCTCTTCTTGGTGATAGTTGTAAGTGGAAAAATAACCCCTCCTCTCGAGAATCAGACCTGGTTCGAATTCTTCTCATGTACCTGGGAAACCTTTGCTGCTACACCGCTGAATTCTATCCCTTCGGAGTTGCCAGATGTGTTAGAGAATGAGCCTCAAAAGGTTGGATTCTACCAAGTTACACACCAAACCTGACAATATTAAAAAATAGAATTTAAAACTTTGAAGGACTCGGAAGATACAGTTCTTCAATTCAGTTATCAGGTCTTGTTGTGCAGTTACTAATCCCTGAAAGGTATAGGAAAAACTCAGGTTGGCAAGGCAACTTACAATACCTGAGATACGCTGTGTCAGAACTTGGGATGGGCTTAACACCTGGGAAAACCCAAAATACTAAAAACTATGAAATTTTGAAAGTCAAAATTTCAAAAATCTAAGAATACCCTTTTGAAGATTATCCCTAGATCTATCAACTGGTGAAATTTTGACTTTTTTTTAGCAAGTTAAGCCCTTGAAAGCTGATTTTGGAGTTTAGCCTGGAAGGTGAAAAATCTGAAATTGTAAAACTTGCAATTTCTAAGTCCAAATTCCTTGAAGATTCCTTCAAATCTTGTGGAATGACCTCTTGGTCCCACCGGGTGTGCCAAAATTGTTGATGGCAAATCACATCACCCTTGAATGTCTGCAACTCGATGGGTTGAAACTCTTAGTGTGATTGCATAACATGGAGCTTTTCCCAAGTGTGGGACCTTGCGAAATCGGAAAAGCTCTCCGGATGAAGGCTGGTTCCTATTCCTCTGTTCAGATGTACACATAAAAATGCAGAGGGTTTACTCAAAAACCTAATCTAACTTGCCAAGGAGACATGGTAAGAAGATGCACAAAAAATAAACCTAAACTAACAAAGGTGATGCACCGAGGAATGAAGAAACACCTGTCTTGCCAATAAACACAAAAAATTAAAATGTAATTCAAGATCATGCAAAGATAATCACATTTACAGTAAAATATCAGAAGGATGCAAATGAACACAGAGAGGGTTGAGAATCATCCACAGACATGTATTATTTACTCCAAATATTGATACAATACACTACAAAATGCCAAGAGGCAAAGTTGCATTAGAGTTTTAGATGGGAGGTTTGAACTCCACAAATTCACCTGCCAAAGAGAAGAAAGGGAGGGGCAAAAAAAGAATTTCCAACCTTTAGAAAGAAGCCCCTCCTTACAATTTATAGGAAGAATGAGAGAGAAAAGAGAGAGGAATTCCAAATCTACCCCAACCACCTCCAAGTTGTATTTAATTCATCTCATTATGGCGGTAGGTGAGGACCTTAACAAACCCAAAAAATGGCGAATTGTATTTTACATTTTTGAAGAACTTGTTCTCACTCAATTAAATATATCTAGTCATAGTTGGATAGAGGACCTCGTAAGATTTCCAAAAATTCCAACCTTGCGTGAATCCGAGCTCCCTATGAAAAGTTATGGCCATCTGAATATTTGCGCTAGGGTTTGTTTTCTGTTAGGGTGTCAATGCTCAAAATGTTGCACCTCCTGAAGATGCGCCTGGGCACATTTTTTTTCGTGTCGACATCCTCTTACCTGCACCATAGGTGCATCCATTTTCGTTTTAACATCCTCTTACTTGTGCCATAGGTGCATCCATTTTCGTGTCAACATCTTCTTACCTATGCCATAGGTGCGTCCATTTTCATGTCGACATCTTCTTACTTGCGCCATAGGCGCATCCATTTTCGTGTCGACATATTCTTACATACGCCATAGGTGCATCCATTTTAGTGTCGACATCTTCTTACCTGCACCATAGGTGCATCCATTTTTGTGTCAACATCTTCTTACCTGCGCCATAGGCGCATCCATTTTCGTGTCAACATCTTCTTACCTGCGCCATAGGCGCATCCATTTTCATGTCGACATCTTCTTCTTGTCTATATTTACCTGGGGGGAGATATATACAATAGTGTCTTCTCTTGTCCAACTTGACAAGAATCCTATGGATGTCTTGTTTGTTACTTCAGTACTACATCCTCCTCTGAGTTTCCTCGATTACAACCCTCTCTGGAACAAATCTTTTGTATGTTTCCTCATTTTTCATACATAGATGGATTTACTAGGTGCAAGATCTTGCAACTTTTATCGATTGCATTTTCATGAAGTATAACCTGAAGGTTTCCTTTCTACCCTCCTCAAGTATTACAAAGGTCCCATACTGTAGTGGTTTAGTATTGTTTACTTTTATTTATCTCTTGAGATGGATTGGCTGAATCCTCTCCATGTGTGATCCTAGTATAGTCACCATTATTCCTTGTATCTCCTCTTGTCCTTACTACCCCATGGTCAAGTCCAGTGAATCCGTAGGCAGATATGGTGACTGCAGAGCAGAAATTTGTTTTTCTCCTTAAATGACCAGTTCTTATGGTGGATTCTTCAAAAAAACTTTCAGTTAATAAATCCCATGAGTTTTTCACATTATCACCTAGTGTTTCAAACCACCTAAGGGCTGAACCATCCAAAAAGGTAGGAAAAAATTCATTCCATTGTTCCCTTCTTATAAGGCCATTACAAATACAAGATCGTTTAAACTCTTGAATGAAATAGGAAGCATCTTCATTAGATTGAGCTGAAAAAATAGGAATCTTCCCCATTTTCAAAAGTAACCACCGTGAAATACCAACCCACAAGTACAATCAACAAGACTTATGTGCACAAATAATTGGAATCACTATAATAGAAAGTGACTTTACACCTTTCTACAGTAAAATACAAATGACCATGGTAAACTATGGTAAAACTTGACTTACTACGGTAAAAATTGACTTTACTATGGTAAACACTATTCATAGTAAAAAGTGAAGTTACTGCGGTAAATATTATTTACAGTAAAAAGTGACTTTACTGCGGTAAATACTATTCACGACAAAAAGTGACTTTACCATGGTAACTACCATACACAGTAAAAACAAGGTTACCCTCCAAAGGATTTTTAAATAAGTGGGAATATCTCTCTAGAAAATCCACCAACGAGGAATGGTCCCGGCAATGGAACCAAAATGTCATCACCAATCCGGCACTATGATAATTCCTCAATGGGAACTCCTCGTGCTATGATTATTTACTAAAGAACAGATTTTTAGTTTGGTTGATGGAATCTAGAAACACAACAACAAACATAATACAAGAATTCCATAGACTATGATAAGAAGGAATGATGATAAATCTAAAATATGAGTGTAAATTATAATATCAACATGAAATTGTCACAATCTCACCCATGAGGTACTTCAAGTGTTATTGACTTCACTTGCCTTCCAACAATAACTATGGGAGGAACTTCACAATTACACCTCTTAATGGCTTCTTTAACACACCTTAAAAATGATGGCTTCCTTTACACACTTACTCATATAATATTTCTCACTACTTCCTTCTATGCTAAATGAGGGGGTGGCCTCTTTATTTATAGGAATTTAGGCTTATCCACCTTATCTCTAAGATAGGATAAGAAATCTCTTCCGGCCAATCATATTCCATGCCTAAACTCTTGCCTTTACATGTAGGCTTATCTTCTAAGATCAGATAAACCTTATCATCTCACATGGGTTCCACCTTTTTAAACTTTTCCACAAATAAAATACACAAAATATTTATGACATAACTCTTTGCCCTTATTACAAATATAATATTTCTAATTCCTAATCATGTAGACCCTACTTTTCTACCTATCCAACTTTGACATTTTAACATTACCGGACCACTTATGACAAATATTTACTTTTTACAACATTCCTATTGTACTTTGAATGTTACCGTACTCTACATTATTGGTAGCACCGTACTGACGCCGCCGTTATCTTCTATTAGATGCCACTACTAATTATACTTAACAACATCCTATTCCTAATACATATATTAATAAAATATAAATTACGAAGGAAAATTTTAGTGTCGACAGTCCACAATATCATAACCATACCCGATGCCAAACCTGTGAAACAAAAGTTGAGGAAAATGCACCCTCGCATTGCTCTTCTAGTTAAAGAGGAACTTCAACGCCTTATTTCTGTTTCCTTCATCTTACCAATTCATTATCCCCAATAGATTTCTAACATTTTCCCTCTTACTAAAGCAACAGGGGGACTTTGCATTTGCACAGATTTCCGTGACCTCAAATTAGCTTGCCCAAAAGATGATTTTACTCTACATGGTATTGATCAACTAGTTGATCTCACCACCGGTCATGAGATGCTATCGCTCATGGATGGCTTCTCAGGTTATAACCAAATCCTTCTCACCCCAGAGGATCAGCATAAAACCACATTCATCACCCCTTGGGGGACCTTCTGCTATCGAGTCATTCCTTTTAGCCTTAACAACGCTAGTGCCACATATAAGAAGGCTATAACTTACATCTTCCATGACATCATGCACCATATATTGGAATATTATGTAGACAATATCCTTGCCAAATCTAAATGCCACGTCGATCACCTTGTTGTCTTGCAAACCATCTTTGACCGCCTCATTAAGTAATAGGTTTGCCTTCAACCTAAGAAATATGTCTTCGTGGTTCTCTCAGGAGAGGTCTTGGGATTTATCATTTCATTACGAGGCATAAAGGTTGACCCTGCTAAAGTCAATTCCATTCTAGAAATGCCTCCACCCACTAACCTTTGTAAACTTTGTAGCTTACAAGGTAAATTATAGTCTATTCACCATTTCATCTCACAAATTTTTGACCACTCTCAACCATTTCATCATCTTCTTAAAAATGATGTCTCCTTCAAATGGGATGATGATTTCCATAAAGCTTTTGACACTCTAAAACAATACCTTCTCCAACCTCCCGTACTCATTCCACCTAAAGACAATCAACCCTTCTACCTCTACATCTCTGCTACCAATCACTCCTTAGGGGCTATGCTTGCTCATCGTGATGAAAAACATAGGGAGTAGGTGGTTTATTATATAATCTGTACTCTTTTGGACTACGAGACCCGATACATCAATGCCAAAAAAATTTGCTTAGCCTTAACTTTTGTTGCCACGAAAATCTGCCATTACCCACTCAACCAAAAAACTTACGTTTTGACTAACACCAACCCCTTACACTTCATGTATGCCAAACCTTACCAAAACCAACGTGTTGCACATTGGCTTATGCTTCTGGCCGATTTATACCTCAAATTCATTCATCAAAAATCTATCAAGGGGCACGCCATGGCTGACCACCTCGCTGATGCACCTCTTTCTGGAGATTAAACCTCTAACTTTAATTTCCCTGGCGAATCCATTACTACTTGTTTTTGGATGATGACACTTACGAGATGACATTATTCTTTGATGGTTCCAAATGTCAACGTGGGGGTGGTGCAGGTGTTACCCTTATTCCTCTTGATGGAGAACCAATGCCTTTATCATTAAAACTTGACTTCAAGTGCACCAACAATATCACCGAATACGAAGCACTTGTATTAGGTCTCCTCACTACTTATGCCTTAGATGTTAAGTCCATTAATATCTTTGGTGATTCCCAATTGGTAGTAAACCAAGTCAGTGGTGTCTATTAGTGTCGTAATGAAACACTGCAAGAGTATAAATGTTACGTGGGCATACTTTTGACTACCTTTGACTGCTATAAAATTCAAACTGTTTTAACGATCCACCAATAAATTTACAGATACCATAGCCTTCCTCGATTCCCAGATACCTGGTTCACCTGATGATTCAGAAAAAAATTTCACTATGAAATGACTACAAAGACCTTATTATGAACCTTGTAGTGTCAAACTCGTCCTAACCGCCTCACTAGACACACAAGACCTTTGGTATAAGTAGCTTGTGGATTACAGATCTCTTTCTATATTACTGTCTGACCTCACGCGTAATGGGCAATGCACCTTTCTTAAAAGGGCCTCTCATTATGTCATCATGGGTGGCCTCCTCTATAAGCGTGGCTTTGATGGTATCCTCCTATGATGAATTACAAGTTTTGAAATTCCTTATACCATTAATGAAGTTCGCGATGACATATGCGGAGGTAATTTTAGTGGACTTGATGCTGCTAAGCATATTCTTCACCTAGGCTATTACTAGCCAACCCTTAACCATAATTTTTGTGACTATGTTAAACATTGTGTAAAATTCTAACAACATGCCAATCTTCACCATACACCTAGTCAGGCCTTATAGGTTTCCCGTGAACTTTGGCCCTTTACTCAATGGGGTTTGGATCTTGTCGGAGAGATCAATCCCCACTCTTCCAAAGACATAAATGGATCATCACCGCTACCAAATAGTACACCAAATAGGTTGAATCCATACCTCTCATTTCCACAAAAGCTAAGAAAATATGTGAATTCATCAATAAACACATTATTTTCCGCTTTGGTGTTCCCCATCACCTTATCACTGATAACGGAAAACAATTCAAAAACAAAACCTTACAGAAACTTTGTGAGGCCTTTGGCATTCAGCTTAGTTTCTCATCACCTTATTACCCACAAACAAATAGCCAATCCGAATCTACCAATAAAACCTTGAACAAAATTCTCATGGGAGTGATTAACGATACTGAGAAGGACTGACATACGCACATTCCTTTCTCCCTATGGGCATACTACACTAGTATTCATAATTCCATTACCGCCACTCCTTTATCTCTGGTCTACGGTATAGAGGTTGTTCTGCCTCTCGAAGTCCATATTTTGTCTCTTTGTATTTATCTCCACGACATGCTCAATGATGATGAATTTCGTCAGGATAGTTTAGCATAGCTTGAGTTATTAGACGAGCGCTGACTTCATGCTCTCAACCATCTCCAAGTTTACCAAAAACGTATCAAATGTGCCTATGACAAACATGTCCATGAAAAAACCTTCAAAGTTGGTGATCTTGTCCTAAAGGAAAATCAACATGTAATTGTTAGTACAGAATCACAGTACCCTTGGATGTTGATCAGATTTCTAGTTTGATCATACTAGCATCCAGTGTGATTGCACAACATGGAATCATTTCTCCAAGTGTGGGACTTGTAGAGGATTTCACCAGCTTTCCATTGATATAAAGAACGTGAAAATCCAAGCTCTGGATCGAAAGATATGCCGATTTGAAGATTAGGGCAAAAACAAGCCAAAACGGATCAGCGGGAAAATATTTGAATTTTTTTTTTCTGCCACTTGGATGACACGTGTCAGGCTCTGATTCATCCGCAAGCTCATCCTTTGAAAATTTATTTCGGGCCCTTCCTTAATTTCTTGCCACTTGGGCACATGGCACTATTTTATTGGCTCGAGCCTGAGGGGTGCACTTTGTCTTTCGAAAATTTGGTATTTTTCACTTTGGGAAAATTTTCCCATTTCTCCCCCGTGCTCCGCCACTCAAGTGCCACATGGCACGATTTCATTGGACGTGGGCCCTTCCTGACCATTTCCCTTTTGTTTTTGCCTTTGGAATTTTTTTAAAAATTTTCCCTCCGGGCCAATGAGGTGAAGACACGCAGCGAGATTTGATTCGTTGGCGGCTTTTTTGGCTTTTCACATCCCACGCGTCCCTCATGTACCTTTGGCCCGGCTGTCCCAAACTGCTTGGGACAAATATCTCCGAACCACCTGATTCAGGCTTCCTTGTTCCTGTTTAAGGTGAAGACACGTGTCAAGATTCCATTTGTTGGCGGCTTTTTTGGCTTTTCTTGTCCTCCGCGTACCTCGCGTACCTTTGGCTCGGATGTCCCAGACGAAAGTCTCTTGTTTCGGCTGAATCAGCTGGTTCGCGTCCTCCACGTACTTGCGTCCCAGATATCCCAAACTGTCTGGGAAAAATATCTCCAAACCGCCCGAAATGGACTGACTTGCGCCAAACCGGCCGATCCGCATCCCGCGTGTACTTTTGTCCCAACTGTCCCAAACTGAGCGAAACAAGACTTAGGCAATTTTTTCCCTCTTTCGGCAGATTCAGCTTTTCGCGTCCCATGCGTCCTGACGTTCCAACTATCCTACAGACCACCTGGACTAGGACTTAGTTGATTTTCTTATTTTTCAGCCCCAAGCTTGGTACAATGAACCTCAGTTCAACCCGAACTGGTACAACCTGAGCCCTTCAGACCCGAAATGCCTTAAAATAGTCCTGCAACCTTATTTTTGCATTTTTTTCCATTTACTCTAACTCGTTGGGATTTCTTCTTGTATGGGAGAGTTAGAGAGAAGCCGAGGGACCCCAAAAAACATGATTTTGGGCCTTGAATCAATCTACTCGCTCGAGACTGAATAATCTGATGCATGTTATCAAAATTACCCTGGGGGTGAATTTTGGATAACAATTTGGTGACTCAACGGGGTCATCTGCCTGCTAGATGAAGTTAACAATTGCCTGAAGCATCCATTGGGCATGGAGTCGTGAGTTGTAACCTGCAAACTGATCTAAACTTTGAAAAACTCCTCTCTGAGCCACTTGGAAACCCACTGAAATGGAGTCGTTCTCACCAAAATGCCACTGAAATGGACTGTGCAAGAGCAAAACCAACACCAAAAAAACTATGTACAGAACTGAAAATCATACATGCTCCAAATGGAACATGCAGAGTGTGCACAAGCACTTCTTCTGCTAAAAGCAAACCTACCTACTCTACTCTAACTGGAAGCAAAAGTGGGCTAAACAAACCCTGCAACTGGTTGCGCAAAATAGCTTCCTTTCTTCAAAATTGGCAACCGTGCAACTGATTTGGCATTGAACATGGCTGATTCGATGAATGGAAAATCAACAAGAAGCTGGTCTTCCACCCAAATCATCAAGGTATCAGCTGAAGGAAAATTCAATACCTCTTTTAGTTGCTCTGCATTTGGATTGAAGAGGTATGACAGCTGATCCTTGGTACTTTGTAGCTCACCCTTATGCTCAGAAGTAAGCATGACTTGTTATGACTTCTCCTTTGGCTCCAATAAAGGCAAATACCTGATTGGGCAAGGTATGGTCCATTTGATATGCCCATAGCTCTAATTTTCAACTTCAAAAATTGAGTCTTCTTGTAGACCTTCTTGAATGGATGGTGTGGAAGCAATGTTAAAATATTTGTGCCCTTTCTCTTCCTCCAATGAAGGACATGAAAGATTAAAATCTTCCAATCTTGGTTCCAAAGAGCTGCTATAAGATGCAGGCTGCTGCAAATGAATGTTCTCCTTCATGACTGCAGACTCAAGCGTTTGGAATGTGGATGATGAAAGGGAGAATGGTGGAAACTCAACTGGCTCTTCTCCATCAAAACAGTCCTCCAAATCTGACAGATAAACTGCCTCATGGCTGTCCTACTGCAAATGCTCCACTTCCTCCATGGTGTCATCTTGATCTGTAACTTGACCACCATGGTTTCTTTCACCCTCCAACATTGAGTTTGAGAGATCAAACTCCTCTTCAGCACTAGAACTTGAGAGAGGTGAAGTAGAAAGAAGAACTGAAGGTTCTCCTGTAGCCTGTTTTGTGCTCAAAGCCCTTGGATCTGTAATTTTCTCCTTCACAACTAGAATGTGCTCCTCTTGTTTTGGATCTGGAGTAACTTCTCCTTTCTCTACTACTTGAAGACAATCTTGCTCTTGATAGAACTCTTCCTCTAGCATGAAGTTTGTCAAGTCAAACTCTTCAATCTACTACTCTAGAGGACAAGTTGGGACTGCAAGATCTTCTTCTGAGCTTTCTTCCTTTATGGCTGATTGTGCAACTTGAATTGAATCAGCATTCCCTTCAAATAGAGTGCCAATACAGACACTACTTTCTGAGCAAACTGACTGCTGATCTGCTTCTTCTTTTTGCTCTTCTTCTGCTGCCACAAAATCAGTCTTAACCACCATTTGTTCAGCCTTAGCCTCTTCTGTAGGTTTAACCATCAACGAGATCTTTGTCATCCCAAATTTAGCAGCCCAAACCCTCAAGTTGTTGGTCATTTCTTTTCTGTTGGGCTCCTCTTCTTGCTGTCCTTCATGGATGATTTTTGTAATTTCTTCTTCCCCACATGGAATTGGGAATGCAAGAGGAGGGATGGGTTGTAACTCAATTGATTTGGAAATTTTTTGTGGTGGTAGAGGAGGTGAAACCTCTTGTTTCTTTGGGGGAGAGTGTATTTCTTTTAGCTCTTGTGGAGGGGATGAATGTTTGGAAGGAAAAAGGAAAGAAGAATTGAGGTGTGGTGGAAGACTGAGAGGTGGAGACATGGGATCAACATTTGGGACAGCAGATGGGGAGTTTAGAATTTGCAATTCCAAATGAGATGGTGCTGCTTGAGTAATGGGAAGAGAAAAACTAGATGATGGTGTAGAACCTACCCATTGACAAGGTTGTTCAACAACAAGTGTATAGGCCTCTATTTCTGTTGTCCATTGTGTAAGTTAGGGCAGCATCTTCATCATGAAGTCTAGCTTCTCCTGAGGGCTGAAGTGTCTTGGAAAAGGGCCTCCCCATGGACAAGGAGTCCTGCAACCAATTCTGAAAGCTCTCATTTGAGCTGTTGCTCTGGACTGCACCATCTTTACCTCCATCTTTTGGATTTTTTCCAACAGACCAGCATCTTGCATTTGATTGTCTTCATTATATGCATACTCTTGCTCTTGGAAAGCTCCACAGCCAAACTGATTTTGGCATTGCTGCTCATATGGGTATGTATGCTGATTTTGAATTTGTTCAAAATGCTGATTTGGAGGATTTAAAAAACATGTTGGAGGTGGAAAACATTGCTGCTGTTGTAAATGTGAGTTCCATGATGGAAATGAAGTCATGATTGCACAACTTCATGGAATGGAAAAGAATGAAAGGGATGGAAAGAAGGATGGATGGGGAATGGATGAAAAATAGGTCTGCAACTTCATAAATGGGTTACTGATCAGATGGAGTTGCCAGATGTGTTTGCAAGTGCCTTCAAAGGCTGAAATCTTCACAGGAACACACCAACCTGCAAAAGATGAAGTGGAAGACCTCTAAGGTCCCACCAGGCGTGCCAGAAACTATTAGTGCAGAATCACAGCACCCCTGGATGTTGATCAGATTTCTATTTTGATCATACTAGCATCCAGTGTGATTGCACAACATGGAATCCTTTCTCCAAGTGTGGGACTTGCAAAAATGAGAAAGGAATCTCTAGAGAAGGCTGGTTCCTATTCCTAAAATACCTAACACAAGCTATTCCAGTGCAGGAAAGCTAATCTAATCCTAATCCAACCATGCCAAGGAGATAGAGAGAGAAGAGGGAAAAATAGAGCCTACACTAAAATGGTGATACACCAGAGAAGGAAAATGTTGAACATCTATCAAAACTGCCATAGAACAAGGAGACGTGAGCAATGGGAAGGATGGACAGATGCATCACAGGCCCAAGGATAGATTTCACATAGAAAATGTCCCAAAACTCCATGAACACAACTCCAAACCTGTAGGGGATGACACATTTCAAACGGTGCACCAAATACTCGCCTACCAAGAAGAGAGAGGCTATGTCCTGGCAGGACAAGAGAGATGATGCAGTGGCTGTGACTAGCTAATCATTTTATGTAGGTACCACATGATGAGTAGTGTGTCACACAGGTCTAGGAATAGAGGATGTCAGGCCTGATCGTTCACATCTTAGTAGATTATGAGATACGGGAAAAAGTCATCATAGAGGGGCATAGGGATAGGCCCTGGTGGTGCAGCCATGGCCCAAAATAAGACACCTTATTTAGAGTAGCTATAGCAGGCCCTAACAAAGATAGACCAGACCACATCAAAGAGAGACCAATCTCGAGTCTATATTTTAGTAGTGATAGTGGAGAATGATGGGGATCAGGGCAGGCTGGCTAGGGAATGGAGGTCTGTTCACTTTTGTAGATACATATTGGATCACAGAGCTAGGTGATGGCCTATATCAGCAGAACAAGGCCCTAGATTTAGCTTATGATACTGGAGTGAGATAGCATGAGAGCAAGCATGTAGTGGGCTAGGCCAAGCTTTACCGAGCCTCAGCAAAGATAGCATCTTTTCGATGCTAGTAGTTTTACGCTCAGACTCACAGAGATAGCTACAGCAGAGGGTAGATCATCTACTTATAGGATGTTATATTTGAGGTAGTTCCGTTGAGTTACGGAAACTTCCTAAAGCAACATCAAACAAAGGCAGAGGGACTGTTAGAGAGGCCTCAAGCCGTAGCGGAGCAGCCATGAGGACAAAAAGGCGCGGACCAAGTGATGGCACACTTATGCTACGCCAATAGATAGACCAATCCACCCATCTGAGGAATGAGTCAGCATTAATGTTGTATTGACCCCATATGTCTCTTGATGAAGGGATGGAAGCTGTGGTCGATGTAGACATCTTTATTTATAGCAATTTGACACATGCTTGATGTGGGCCTTTTTGATGTTTACTGCAGTTTTGACACCTGCCTCTGATGAAGGTATTTTGCATTCTTCGATTGATGATTACCTCCCTTTTATGCTCAGATGAAGGCATTTTTTTTTGATGTATGGTAGTGATGTATATCTAGTTTTCGATATAGATATACCACACATAGGTATTGATATGGACATTTGTGACATGACACGTGTTTATGAGGATGGTCATTTTTATTCTTCGTAATGGAGTACAGGGATAGATAGATGTGTTGTGTGATGCTTAGATTGATTGATTTCACATTGTATATGAGTCCTGATTGGTTGATGTACACATTGTGTTTTGAATATAAGATGATAGATCTTATAGAGTATATAAATGTATTTGTCATGTGATTGTGCAGACTTAGTGGACGGGATGATCTGATGATATGGGTGTGGGGGGGGGGGTGGATTCTTGATATTGTGATCTCTCTTCCCCATCAGATTGGAAAGGATATGTGATGACTAGACTTAGGCAATTATGTATGATGATACTTTCTTTTTATTGCTATATGATGTATATATGATGTTGATGTGATGATAGTTATGGGAAATATGATGAGGTGATATCAAAACGATGCACGCGCAACAATAAAACCACAATCAAAATGCTAAAAAATAACAAAATGAACCACTAAAACATTGTTGATCAGGAGTCATAACAGCAAAAAACACTACTTCAATATGCACAAGTAATTAATAATAAATCTATATATAAAGAAAAGATAAATATTAACAAATGACATCCAAGAAACAAACAAAAAAAATGTACAAACATGAAGCAACTATACAAGAAATCAATGAAAGCAATAAACAAGACAATATAAGTAAACTAAAGTAAATTCTTTTCCAAGATTTGTTTTGTGAAATAATTTTCTATTGTTTTGATTTATGTTTTGTGAAACAATTTTTGAATGTTTTTGTGTTTTTCTAATAGTTTTCTAGAGCTATGCATAGGTAACCAAGAAAGTGTGGATGCCCCAAGCATTAGATGGGGAATATACAAGGGAAAAATCCACATGCTTATAAACAAGAAGATGAAGTCACAGAAGTGTCCCCAACGTAAGATGGGAAATAGACAAAGACCATGATCTTCACAAATGAGCAAAAGGAGACAAAGCTAGATCAAGGCTTGACAAGATTGGGCTCACAAGGAATCTCAAAGGTATAACTAGCCATAGGATAAGAAAAATTACCCTCTAGATGCAAGATGCTTGTGAACAATGAATCCTCCCAAGGCGCTGAAAACTAGTTTTCACCCAAGAACCTATCCAAAGTGCCACAATTGAGTGGTTTCAACTTATGGATGACCTGTTTTCTATTTTTTTATTTGTTTTTTGATTAGTTTAGCATGTTTTTTATTTTTATTGCTCTATTTTTTGTGCCATGTTTAATCGTAGAACCACTTAAGGTGCATGGCATTCATTGGCTCGCGGAGATCATCACCATTGGGGTCAGCAATTTTGTATGCTCTTGTGCCATACTTGGCCACAATAACATAAGGTCCTAACCAATACTATTCAAAATTTCCTTTCATTTTTCATTCTTCACTTGCATTGAATGGATTTTCCTTCATGACTAAATGACCAACCTCAAACTGACGAGGTATGATTCTTTTGTTGTAATTTCTGGAGACTCTATTCTGATACACTTTGAGGTGATTAAGGGCCCGGATGTGCTTCTCATCTAGGAGGTCTAGTTAGCCAGTCTAGCTAACTGGTAATCTTCATCTTTATCTAGATAATCCCTAAGAGATATTCTTAGGGAAGGAAGCTCAATTTCTAATGGGATGATAGGTTCCATTCCAAATACCAGGGAATATGGCATTGCACCCGTAGGAGTGCGAATATAGGTCCTGTAAGCCCAAAGAGCTGGGTGGATTTGTGAATGCCAATTATGAATTGTCTTACTTACCATCTTCTCCATTATTTGAAGCAAAGTCTTATTAGTGGCCTTGACTTGTCCATTTCCTTGGGGATAATATGGTGTAGACCATTATAACCTGATTTGGAACCGATGACAGAGATCCTTTACCATTTTATTCTTGAATTGATTTCCATTATCAATAACAATGGTTGTAGGTATGTCATACTGGAAAATGATATGATTCATGATGGATTTGGAAATATGAGCTCCTGTTACATAGGTTAAAGGGATTCCTTCCAACCACTTGGTAAAATATTTAGTAGCTGTAATAATGTGGGTATGGCCTTTAAATGAAGTATGGGTAAGCTTCCCTATTAAATCAAGTCCCCATTTAGAAAATGACATTGGGTTAGTGATTGGTTGTAATGGTTGTGATGGAGCATGGATGAAATTTCCACACTTCTGATAGAGTACACCACTTTCTTACTGGTTACAACAACAGTTCATGGTAGGCCAATAAGGACCTACTCCAACATTTTTTTGGCTAGAACCATTCCCTTAGTATGTGGCTTCACACACCCCCGATGCACCTCCTTTATGCTTAGACTGAATATTTAAGATTGAGACAACATAAAATTCCATCAGAGCACGATGATAACATGTACCTCCTAAAAGGGTATAATGAGCTATCTAGAGAATTAGGATTTGTTTCTCAGAACAGGAGATCTTGGGAGGGAATGTGTTGTCTTTGAGATAGGAAAAGATGGGCTCATACCATGGGGAATTGGGACTAGCAACATCACAAGCCAGAAACGATTCTGGCATGTCGTAGGCAAGCTAGCGTAGATTTTCCACAAAGAATGGCATGTCATTACTTTCGAGTGGAATGTGAAGCATAAAACCCACTATTGTCATAGCATTTGCAGATATGTTTTGTGCTCTTGGAATTTGTTCAAATGTGATGTGTAAAATATACTCTTTCATAGTTTCCACTAGCTTCTTGTAAGGTATGAGTTTCTCATCCTTAACCTTGTATTCATCATTAACTTGCTTGATAATTAACTAATAATCACCCACAATCTTGACATGATGAATGTCCCATTTGATGGTGAGCTTTATCCCTGCAATGAGTGCCTCATACTCTACTATATTGTTCGTGCAAGGAAAACCAGGAGGAAAATCCTGGGGTATGGGGTCACCAGAAGGAGTAATGAGGACCACACCTACGCTTGAACCATGAAAAGTAAAAGATTCGTCAAAGTGTATCTGCCACATGAAAAATTATTTAATTTATAGCAATGAGGCATCTAGAAGATCTAGATTCAAAGGTCAGTACCTTGCAAAGGTGCTTATTCTAATGATCGGTGAGTACCTGTCCTTAAAATGAATTTTGGTTCATAAACTCAATGTCACAGCACTTATAGAAGATCCATTAGTCATTCTTTCATGGAGGCTGGTTAGATAGTAAGTACTTTGAGTGGCGTCAATTTAGATAGAGCTGGTTTTGGTAGCAATCGATAATGGTGAAGTTTTTGAAGGTAAATTAAAAACTACAACGAAAAAAGATTTTGAATTGGGCTGGTAAAATCATAACGTGATGCGCGGCGATGAGGTAGTATACCCTTTTATTTATGACCAAGTTAATATTAGGAGTGAAAGCACAATACCAAATTGAGTAGCAAAGATAATTAGAGGAGTGGCGCACAGGAGTTTTGGAGGTATTGAGGAACAGGTGGATTGGACCCAAGTCTTTCTTAAGCAAGGTGAGGGCCTATTATGTCTATGGTCTCTAGTTGAAGGAAAATCCTTTTTAAGTGGTGGGTGAAACAAATAAACTTATTGGCAAGCTGGGAGATGACGCAGTGAAGAGCCTGTATTTTCACTATGGATACCATAGTGCTTAATGTTCTTAGGAGGAGGCATTCAATAATAGAAAAAACTTTAGCAGGTTGTACCTCAATTCCCTTCTTGAACCATTCATCCAACCAATTTTACAATAGTACGCCGAAACACCACAGTCTTTGGGTTCACTCGGAACTTATACTCTTCGTACGCACTCAAAGATACACCACTGAATGGTAGGGGATCTTCCCTATTGTTCTTAGATTTCTGAGATGTCAGCACTAATCTCCATGATATTATGGATCATATCATGGAAAATTTACTATCATTTACCTAAATAAGTAGTATTGAATTTTAGACCAAATGGTATTACTTGATAATAGAAGGTACCCCAAAGGAGTTGTAAAAGTCATCTTTGTGTTGAATTCATTCAACTATTGATTGATGTAACTGAAAAATCCATCATAAGAGATATACTATAATATTACTGTTGTAAAGCCACCAATAATATACTATATGAGTGTGGGATTCCTATGTTGTCTGAAATGATAGTTGGGTCGACCCTTAATCTTAGGTGACAATGAGAGGTTTGAAACCAGGAAGGCCATGTTGCACATTATATTCTCCACAGCTTTATTCTAGGATCTTCATCTCCCATGAATCAAAAGGAGACGTGGATGTAGAGGCACTACAGGCACAAGAATTGAGAGAATCTAAATCTACCTAGGATCCCATGGGTTTAGATTGGAGAGGAATAGCTATATCAGCAGAGGGACATGCATAGGTACCTTTACGTGTAAAAATATTGAGATCTCTACAGTGAGCGAAGGGCTCTGAATCTCCTGGTATTATGATAGTGTGTCCCTCATGCTTCACTTTAATGCATTGATGAAATGTTGATGGCACAGCCTACATGGCATGAATCCACGATCATCCTAGAAGCATATTATATAGAGGGACATGGAACTTTGTTTGATAATAAGTGGGACAAAATTCCATTGGTAACATGATTGTGCCCATTGACTCCATTTCCACATTGTCGTAAGCGGTTATAGTAATGATGTTTGACTCAAGGTCTACTTTAGTATGTCCTAGTTTTTTAACCAACTTTAGCGTGCATATATTCAACCATGATCTCTTTTCCACAAGCATCCTTTTGATCTTCTTACAGGTAACACATACCTCAATATACAAAGGGAGATTATGTGTTGAATTTTCAGTAAGGATTTCCCTATGATCAACGGAAATGTGTTTAGTTGGTACAATGTTTGATACCATGGTTGTGTAGGATCTACCTCTAGTGGCACTCCTAACCCCTGACGAGTTTGGTACATAAAATTATTTGTGTATATTTCATATCTTAATAAGATCCAAGATCAAAATCTTGGTAGATGTTTTCTCAAGTTGTTCTAAGAGGTTGTACTTACCATTTTGTGGGGTTGATGAAGATGGTTCAGGAATCATGAGGAGGAACACCTTGTTACCACGATGTAATCCTTTCCCTTGATTCAGATGGTGTTGACATGGTCAAAAGGAGAGTGAATACATCCAATAAGTGAATCATAATGATTGTGGTTTGTTTTGGTATATAAAAAAATTGTTGCTTTATAACTCTAGGATGACTCTCCCCGATCCGGCTTTGAATCTTATTATTTACCATGTGTGGCGAATGGCTCTTTATATATCCCCATATTTTCATTGGGTTTCTAAGTTTTCTCTGGGTTTTCCACCTCTATGTGCCGATTTTTGATGAGGTCTTGGATATAGTGACAAAGTCACAGAAATTTGTCTGTTTTATGTCCCTTGACACGATGTAATTCGCAATAGTTATGCTCCTTGTACCATGATGGTTTTGGAGAACTATCATCAAAGGGTGGTGTCATGGGATAAGTCACCATGCAAGCCACATCTAATTGTTTTAATATAAATGACAAAGGCTCATTGAGAGGGGTGAACATTCTTTTCTTAGGTGGTGGTTGAATAGGTCCTTTGGTCAATTTAAAAGGTTGACCATTTTGAACCGTTTATACAAATTTGGAATGTATGATCTCGTCTCCCCTACATTTTTATTTGTGTTTAATATCTTCGGCTTCTCCGTAGGTTTAAAACTTTGATTATCTTTAGATTGTGACTTAATAGTTACTATGGAAATAAGGGCCTTCTCTATTTGAACACCTTTTTCAACGACCTCCTCAAAAGTGTGAAAAAAATGCATTTGAAGGTGGAAAGAGATGTCTAGATTTAGGTTTGGCACAAAGATACTTACCAGCTATTTTTCAAGGAAAGTGCAAGGGAAGTGGCTAGCTATCCCTCTCTACCATTGTCGGAAGCTAGAAAAAGTTTCATTAGGGCGTTTTTTGGTGCCACATAAATCTATCATGGTGAAATCACTCTCTATATTGTATGAGAAGTGACGTACAAACCTCTCTACCAATTTTGTCCAGGTAAAAATAGACCCCCGAGGTAAACGAGTAAACCACTCCAAGGCTTGACCTCCTAGACTCATGGGAAAGAGTCATATGAGATAATTATCACTATAGGAAACTTCTTGACATGCCATATAGAAATCCTTGACATGATCTCGTGGGTCTCCCTTCCCTCTATATTTTTCGAATTTCGGCATGTCGATTTTTTTAGGGAAAGGTTGAAGTGTCATAGCTTTGTCAAAAGGACGGGGGCATAGTTTTTCATATTGCTACTTTGTAATGCTCCCCATAGTACTCTCTTGAAGAATTTTGAGTGTTTCTTTCATGGATTGTAATTCTTTTGTGAGAAATTGTTATTTAGTGGGAGAAGCAGGGATATATACATGATGGTACTCCGTATTTTCCTCTCCTTGATTTTCCCTATGAAGCTCACTGATTTGGACCTCAGGCCTTGGGTTTTGGACATTCTCTCTTGCTTCCTTTTGTACATGAGAGGTTAGCAAGGCTAATTGTCAGCTAAGGTTACTAATTTTTTTTTAATGGTGATTTATTCTTCCAAAGGTTCCTCTTCTTCCTCATATTGTGGAGGTTCTTGAACATTCTTGTGTCCTGACCTAATTTTACGTGGCACTTTGATAAAAGGGTATTATATGTCCCACTACATTATCATTTCCCATGTTAGAAGTAGAAGCATGTCCGTGTGTTAAAATATCCTCCATGTTGATAAGAGGTCACTCCTACTCATTAGTGTTATTTGTAGGTGGGATTGTTTCATTTTTATTGGGAGTTTTGGCCCCCAATTCTACAACATGTGCTAGCACCCTATCCTTGTTTCTAAAAAGGAACTCATCTAATAAGGTGGGGTCAAAGTCAAAATCCACATTTGGGGATTCCAATTCATCACCACTATGTTGACCATGTCTTCAATCTTGTTTTCTTGAGAAAATAGAGGCCCTAAATCATGTCCAAGAAAAGGGTTTGACCCTTTTCTGTTTGAGGCTTCCCAAGCTTGCACTTGTTGTTCCTCATATGTTTACTTCTTGAGCCCTAACTATGTTTTAGGAGCCATGATGTGTAATAGTTTCACTAAGGTAAGTTGTAAATGTGTTCAAATACTTGTGACCACACCTAAGTGAAATGCAACATGGATTTCAAGAATATGAATGAGTTTAAAAGTTAGGATACCAATGTGATAGAATGATAAATCAATAGTGATAGAATGTTTGGTACCTAATCCTATCAAATGAATGAAGTACTTCTTAGACTGTTGCTTCAAAAAGTATTTGGTTTCGTAAGAAAATTAACAAGATGTCCTCACTTATCCCAAGTTCAAGGGAATGAACAAGACATAAGTAAATACAAGAAGATAATGTGACCGCCTAACAAGGTATACTAGAAGCAAGCCCAAATTAAATTAATACCTATATCCCAAAAAGTGCTAGTTATAATTTTTAAGTGACACAACAATGTCACCAAGATATAATAACCAAACTTTGTGAGAAAGTAAGGTATTGATATCAAGATGATATTGATATAACACGCACAAGTGGTAAAACATAACACTCTTCAAAATCAAGGTAGTAATAGAATCAAACCAAGAGCTTAAAGTATAACTAATAATTGTTAAAATTTGTACAACGTAACCTTACAATATAGATATTTAGGTCAAGTTTACAAGAAACAAGACGTAAATACAAAAATTGTAGTGATACGATATAAACAAGGTAACCTTTCCAAGGAATTTCAAGATGATGAACCATGCCTAACTACGATGATGATCTTGACATGGGTATCAAGATCACAAAGGCCACCAATGATATGAATATGCCTCCGCACACTTTAGACGTTTAACTTACCCACCCACAAATATGGATAGGGGTAAATGAACAAAAAAGTGGTAGAAACAATCAAATAGTAATGCAAAGGTAGTCACCCTTCTTTTGATCAAAAAAGTGTCAAAAGAATGTGAAGGAAGTAGATCAAAATGGGGATGAAAAATACTTGCTTTACTTCGGAAGAGTTTCACCTCACCTTAAGGAAAATGAAAAACTAAACAAAAGTAACTCTTCCCACGTTTCATGATGAATGATGGCTCGCAACTCAACACTATTTTGAAATGGTCAAAGTGGGCTCCTCGCCAAAGAATATCTTCCTAGGTTATTTTCTCTTCCTAGGTGTTACAAAGTTGTCTTAAGTGAGTGCAATTTTCCCAAATAGTCCCAAATATCTTGGGAGTATCTCAGATTTACTTTACCCCCTTCGAGAAGAAAGGGAAACTAGTGCATCCACATTTGCTCTCCCTGTGGTTGCCATACTGACAATTGGTAACGCTATATCAAAAGGTAATACTAGTCAAGTAGGTAGTGGGGATAACTTCCCATTTCATCCATAAGGTTCCCTCTTGTGTGGACTACTTTGGGGTAACTAGTACTAGCCCCATTATTGTAGCTTAAGGCATTATGCCAAAGGAGTTATGTTCCAGTTAAGTGGATAGGGACGTACCCTTTTCTGAAACCTATAATACAATGTTTTGAATATATTGTTCTTTTTATCTTGTTTAATTTTGATGTGGTTTGCTTGAACACATTTTGGAAATGTCTATGACAACTGTATTAGTAGTTTTGACTTTTTTTCAATTCCACCTTTCTTTGACAAGCGTGTGTTTTGGTCCTTCACAACGGGTTTATTAATTTTCCATAAAAAGAGTAAACATATTTTATGATTCTGAAGATCATCCAAGGATGCAAGAGAAGAGCATACGTGACGTTTCCAAAATCCAAGAAGATGCTAAATGGAAAAACAATTAGTTCAAACACACCAAGTTAACTCATTCCAATTCAAATATTCCTAACAATTTCAAAGCATCAAAAATACCTAAGAATAATTTCTGATTCTCAAGACTGCCCCAAGGGACGTGAGGGAAGAGCATATGCAACCTTATTCTTGTACGAAAAAATGAAAAAGTTTATCTTATCTAGCAAAAGAATGTAAACATACCCTACAAAAATAGGCATTAATTAGATAAAAACCTGCAAAGAAGTAAGCACCCTAACACCCTAATTTTAAGAACACTGAAAGACACTTGTGCCCCACTTTAGGCATG
Organism: Taxus chinensis; assembly: GCA_019776745.2. NCBI lineage: Eukaryota > Viridiplantae > Streptophyta > Pinopsida > Cupressales > Taxaceae > Taxus > Taxus chinensis. Next base: position 635,407,040 of record CM034152.1, on the reverse strand, counting down.
TGCGAGCAGGTTAGGGTAGATTTTCCACTCTATTTTTTCTGACTTATAGTACACCTGCGCCACCAAAAAGGTGTGTGCGCTAAGATTAGGGCATGTGCGCCAAGGAGGTAAACAATATTATTAGGATCTGACAGAGTGCATGCACCACCAAAGAGGTGACTTTTCCATGATTAGAGAGTGTGCACCACAATGATTAAAAATAGTGTCAAGTTCTGACAGAGCGTTTGTGCCACCAAAAAAATGCTTCCGCCACCAAAGAGATGCCTGCTCCTGGATTAGTGTGTGTGCGCTGGTCTGACTGGTTTTTGCCTTACACTGAAGGTACAGTACGAAATAGCGTATGCACCTAGGTTAGTGTGCTTGTGCCCCTATCAGGGTAAGTGTGCCAAGGTTAGTGCATGTGCACTCAGGTCAAAAAATAGAGATTCAAGCTTTGACAGTGCGCTTGTGCCACCCAAGAGGTACCTGTGCTAGAATAAGTGTGTTTGTGCCCCTGTTAGTGTGCCTGCGCCACTCCTACAAACAAAGTACACCAAAAAACACAACAAAGCTCACAATACTTCAAATTTTAACAAGTTAATTTGAAATTGGCAACGACCCATTAAAATGATAGCTATAAATGAGAACCTACACATTTAATACTAGTAAAAAATCCCAAGAAATTGAACATTATTTACTATATGTGCATATCAAAGGTTAGCCAAAAACAATAGAATTAAAGTTGAAAAAAATGCTAAGGGACTAGGTATCCCTCCCACCAGGCATGCCATATGTGAGTGTGTATTTTTGTTTAATTTAAGTTAGATGAATAACAATTACCACCTAAATAGTTCTATAACCAAGATAAGTCAAAATCTAGGCACTATCAAGATGAGAGCTAAACAACATCAACACTAAGCATAATGCATTTACCTTTTAACCAAGATCAAAACTAACATGCTAAAGTATTCAAACGTCTACTTCTCTAGATTACCAATAAATGAAAATGGACCTATGTAGAATCCATGGCAATTAAATTTATTATTTTGATCTTCAAGAATCTAGGAATGGGAGCTCATCAAAGCTTGGCTGCAAGACCCTTTGACTATTCCCATATGACCCAAGAACTTCGCTAGAAAATGCAAGAAATGAGGCTTAACTCTTAAAATGGTGAATTTCGCAAGAATAACAAAGAAAACCTTATAGTTTATTTGATATGTTCTTTTCTTTTGTCTTCTCAAGGAATTTAGGTGTAAGTGTAAAGGTAGGAGGAGGGATCTTTATATAGCCCAATGGATAAAGGAACCACTACATCTCTTTGCATGTGGGATAATAGGGATGTTGAGTTAGTTGTGGATAAGGGGGGATTAGATAGGGTTAAGTTAACTTTAGGAGGGTTTAGGTCGTCCTTTAGTGACTCATGTGGATGAAGGGGGATCATTAATTAATCAAGATGATTAATTAATAGATGTGTAATCTTATAGAAGCTTTTAGATGAATATTAACATGATTTAGACTATAGAAGGAAATTAAATGAATTAAATACTGATTTATTGGTTAAATGAAAGGGGAAGCTAATTAATTAATAATAATTAAGTCTTCTAGATAAAATGGGGGGATTTATTAAAAGAAGGTCTTTAATTAGGGTATTTGTTGGATAGGTGACTTAATTAACTACCATAGTGTAATTAATTAATGACGATATGAGAGAAGATGAGTGCTTTTGATGATATGTTGCCAATTTACAGGAAAGGAGATAATTAGCACAATTTAAGTATTTAAATTGCTTAGGAATAATTATGGGTGTCTACAGTGTCTACAATTCCTTCTAGCTACTTATTGAGATCATCCAGTGCATCCATTCTACGTGTGACCTGGTGATATAGTTCCTTAATCCGATTCATAATCAAACCCCGCAAGGTATTGATTTCTTTCTACATTTTCTCAACCTTGGCTAGGATATTATCCTACTCCACCATTTTACACTTATTCTTTTCTTAAAAATCCTTTATATCCTCCTCATGTGTAGTAACTAGTATGCTTGCTACCCTGTCTCTGTCAGTGTAATTGTTATAAACAATCTCAACCTTTTTTGTCATGGTATTGACAATGGTAAGGAGCTCGAAATACTGAGTAATTTTCACCTTGATCTTTAGTTTCACTTCCTCCTTTTGGCGTGCCAATTCCTCTTCTAGTGATTCCAATGTGGGAAAATGCCTCTCCATGGTGAGGATCTGGGTCAGGTCTTCCAAGAATTGCATGGTTGACTCATATTTTTTCTCAGGTGGGGCTAGGTTCAGGTACTTCAAGATTATGATGTCTGAAATAGTCTTTATCTTATTATAGATCTCTCACACCTTTTCCTTTTCCTCCCTTAATTTGAGCTTTAATTGTGTGGTGATCAGCTCCTCCTGCTTTAGCTCCTTGTCCTTTTCAATAATCTATTGATTTTTATTTTTAAGATCTTCTTTGAAGACCCTTACTCTTTCATTTCTCCTGAAGAGCCTCACCTCAACCTCCATTGACACTTTTTTGAGTGCGTTACAACCTTGTTCATCTGATATTTTTTTAGCATTCCCCAGAGAGTTTACTCCCTTGGTATTTGGTATCTTCATCAATGGCTCATACATGACCAAGTGTATTATGATGCTTGTTACCTCCCTTTTTGCAACATCCTCTATATGTTCCTTGATCAAGCTTGGAGTCACTTGATATTTCTTGTTGACTTCCTCAGTTCCCCATTTTCCTTGAGTGCCTCCTACATCCTCATCCTTCTCTTCATTAACCTCCCCCTCTAATTAATGTACATCATATTCGTTGTGCTCTTCATCATCTTCATCGCCTTTGTCAACCTCCATTATCTCTGTTTCTTTTGAGTATGCCTTCTCTATTAATATTTTCTTCTTCGTCATTGATGATTCCAATATAGGAGACTCTTCATTTTCTTCTACTCTGGGTGAGTCCATTCTTTACAGAGAATCTTATTTTTTAGTGGGATTCTCTTTTTTTGGTGCCCCTTCCTCAGGTGTCTTCTCTCTCTCTCTCTCTCTCTCTCTCTCTCTCTCTCTCTCTCCTGTGTGGTACTTCTTCCTCTGTGTATAGGTGCTTCATTTTATGCCTGAATCTTGTGTGCCTACAGAATGCACTGTTTGTGTACTTGGAACCTTTTCTTAGGGGCCTCCCCTCTCTCCCTTTTCCTTGGTGTGGAATTGTTCCTTCTAGTGTATTCTTTTGGGATAGAGACATCATTTCTAATGTAAGTTCCCTTCTCATACTTCAGCCTTATGTGCAGGTATATCATTTTTCTGGTCCTCCCAGTAACAGGAAATGTTACAGGCTTCAACATGTGTACATCATATTCATGCTTCTCTAGACAGATCAATGTCTTACATAGCTCACAAAAATCCTGGCCTATTATGTTGAGGTCAAACCTTATGTTCTTTCCCTCCTTTAATATATTGACTCCATCCTCAAAGTATTTTGTTGTGAAGGAGAATGGAAATTGTCACCAGGGACCCTTGGTGTCATCTAGCAGAGTAAACCTGGCAATAAATGTTGGTATACAGAAAATTCAGCTTCATCTTATAGAAAATTAGGTAATTTCACACGTATCCTGCACTCTACACTGAATGCGTCACACATCTGCTTATACCATATTTCTAGGCGTGCCTTATGGGTGGCTGTCATGGTGTCAAAAGTGTACTTCTCAAATGTTTTGGTAGGGGAGGGGTTCTCATTTAAGTACTCCCACCCAAATCCATCTGGCCCATTGGACAATCCACTCTCTCAAAAGATAATGATAAGGCAGACCTTACCAGACATGATTTTTTCTCCATCACGCATGGAACTAATGATTTATTACTCTATGAATTCCTAGAGGTTATAAATGTTCGCCTTTGATATCTTCCGATAAATGTCAAACCAAGCCTTTTTTATCTATTTCCATCTCTCCTGCCCATATATTTTTTTGACCAAGTGCAGAACCATCCTCATTACAGGGTCAGAAGTTATAGATATTTTGAAGTATCTGTTATCCATTTTTATCCCCTTTGGTAAAACAAACAACTAGGGAAAAAATAAACTTGGACAGTTGTTAGAGTGTTATCCAATTTTTTCCCTCGGGAAATTTTTGATCAAACACGACCTTCCGCACCTAAGAAATGAAGAAAGCTATCTCGGTAAGTCAAAATCAAGCCTAGAGTGATCCGAATCGAACAAAAGGAATAGAACTGGGGAAGGTGCTACGTGTCAGCTCAGTGCACCTTGAAAATGAGTAGCAAAAATAGAGACCCTATGGATGTGCTTGACCTCCACATTTCTAGGGCTCGAGAAAGTTACACCACCATTGAAAATTCTAAGAAAAGCTACAGAGATAGTGGAAGCCTCCACATGTCTCATCCACACAACTACAAAGGTAAAATCTAAAGGTAGATCCCAAATGAGTGTAGGATCTCCACATAGTTAGATTCTAAGAAAGTTGCACTAGCCGTTAAAAATTCTAATTAAAGCAACAGATCCAGCGGAAGCCTCCACATGCCTCATCAGCTCAACTTCAAAGGTAAATCCTAATGCACATCCCCAAAGGAGCACATGCCCTCCACGTCGTCAGAGCACAAAAAGGTAGAACTACTATTGAAAAATTCTAAGCATGGAAAGAGTCAGCGAAAGCCTCCACATGCCTCATCAGCGTAACTTAGAAGGTAAAATCCATAGGAATATTACCAAACAAGTGCAGGCTCTCCATGTGGTCAGATCCCAAGAAATTTTCACCAACTGTTGAAAATTCTAAGCATGGGAAGAGCCAGTGGAAGCCTCCACGTGGCTCATCATCGCAACTTCAAAGGTAAAATCAAAAGTCATGCCCTAAATGAGCATTGACCCTCTATGCATCTAGGGTCCAACATATTTTCTCCTAAATAGATGGGACTTAGCTAGATTATAAAGAAAGAAGAGTAGGATCATGGACGATGTCAAGTTTCCCACCATTGCAACTTCAGGAGCTAACTACAAAGGTCCCACCTGAAAATAGGTTTTGACATTATATATAGTGGGGCCCTTACTCACGAAGGGGAACGAAGCAACATGTTAATATATGGTGCCAAATGTTGGGACGTTGCATTCCCAGGATGGTAAAAGGTAGAAAAAATATTAAGACTATAGGTGGCTTCCATGTGGATCTTACACGAATAGACTCCAAACCCAAAGTAGTTTGGAAAATATTGGCAGAAAGTCAATTCAATGAGAAGAGTCCACATGGAATGCCCTACCCTAACCTTAATATGATCATGACATTCAATAGGAAGCTCATATTTGAGCAAGAGATGACTTTTTGGAAATTTCTCAATGTCTGATACTCAATTGTGATTGGATATCTTTACATTAGTGAGACTAAGCTAGTAAAAATTAAGATATATAGTCCACCCTTTTTGAGCCTGTCAGGCTTCTCACCTACCACCATAATGAAGTATGGGCTTCCTTTTTTCCCAACAAGGAACAACACATGGAGGCATGGGTTTTGTAGTCAAACCCATCATTGTTGCAGGAAAATTCAATGCTCTTTTTGGGGTGGTCGAAGCTAAATTCGAATTCTTCTCTCCTTTCTCTCTCATTCTTCCTATATATTGTAAGGAGGAGCATTTTTCTAAAATTGGTCATTTTTCCTCTCTTTCCCCCTCTCTCCATCTTCCCTAGGGTTGAATGTGGAGCTTAAGCCTCCTCTCTTTTCTTTGTAATGAAATTTTCTTTCTGCTTTCCCACTAACGATGTACTATGTGAACTCATGGAGAAATAAAATCTATTTCATGATGATTTTTTGTCCATCCTTTTCTTATTTTAATGTCTCTTCTTGCCTCTCATCATTGCAAAGTATACTATGCATATCTCAGATGCCTATTGCAGGTTTTGGGAGATTTGTTTAATGGGTTTGAAGTGGTGTTCTGTGTGAAATTTATCTTTGGTATTTGATGCATCTTGTTGATCCTCTCCATTGCTCACCTCTCTCCATTTTAGGAAGTTGAATTTTTGATCAGCAACCTCCTTTTTTGGTGTATCACTGCTTCAGTGTAGGTTTGTTTTCATGAACTTTCTATCTCTAGTCCCTTGGAAAGTTAGATTAGGATTAGATAGTTTGTCTTCATTAGAGTATATTGTGGCAGGTAGTTTAGGAATAGGATACAACCTTCTCTAGAGGATCATCTCAAGCCCGCAAGTCCCACAGCTTGAGAGATGATCCAATGTTACAAAAATTACACCAAATCCCCCACTCACATCTAAGGCTATTCAAGGGTCGTGTAGTTTCACATCAATAGTTTTGGCATGCCCAGTGGGACCACTGGAGTTAGATTATTTCATCTTTCCAAGGTTTCTCGTTATCAAACAGAAAATATTAAGCCATCGTGCGACCCCATCAATAGTTCTAGCATGCCCAATGGGACAAGTTTAAAGAACCTTACCACTTCACTTCATCAGGTTTGATTTTCTCTTGCTGAATATTTTATCCTTTGGAGGAACTTTAAAAACACATCTCGCGACTCCATCTAGTCAATAACCTATTCTCTGATTTGAAGACTTTCCTTCCATCCATTTCCACCTAATCTTCTCTCCACATCTTTCATCTTTAGCCATTCATGAAGCTGTGCAGTCATGGCTGCATTCCCATCCTAGTATTCACACTTGCAACAACAATAGTGCAGTCCACCTCCAACATATTTCTCAATTCCTTAAGATCAACATTATGATCATATTCAAAACCACTATGATTACCCATATGAGCAGTGTCGAAATTTTTTTGGTTATGAAGCTTATTAAGAGAAAGGGTGTGCATATGATGATAACAGTGATATGGAGAATGATGTTCTACCAGAGAAGATTCAAAGGATGGAGGCTAGGATGGTTCAATCCAGGGCTATAGCATAGATGAAAGATTTTAGAATTGGTTGCAAGGCACCTTGTCCAAGTTAAGGCCCTTTTCCAAGACAGTATAACATCCAGGAGAAGATTGACTTCATGGTTGAAATGTTACCTCAACTTGCACAGTGGACCGAGGAAATAGAGGCCTATGAGCATGGTGCCACACAACCTTGTTAAAGGCTAAGTCCACCTCCTCACAGATTTTCTTTTCCTCTTTCTCAATCAGTATCATCACAGCAGTGTCATGAGTCTAGTTTCTCACTTGCTGCTCCAAGTGTTCATTTCCCTTGTCCATCTTCTAATATTCCATCTCATCTCAATTCCTCTTACCGTTTCTCTTCCAAAAAATGATTCCCTCTAAAGAAACAAGAAAGTCCAATTCCCTAACCACCACAAATAATCTCAAAATTGGTTGAAACCCCACCTACCAATCCTCCTAGTTTCCTGAGCCCATGTCGAGAAGAAATTCAAGAATCTAGTCAAGGGTAGTAATAAGAAGAAGATCTAAGAAAAGAAAAAATTATTAGAAGCTTTATGAGCTTGGCTCTTTGATTCGGGATTAATAAAATCTTCTTAATGGTCAAGCCCCTTGAGGAGGCTAAGGTCAAGCCAAAATTTGTGGAGGCTTCGGTTATAGAAGAAGTGAGAGAAGAAGGAGGTACTCCAAATCCAAAAGAGGAGTGCATTCCAGCTATGGAGGAGAACCATACAATTCCAAAGGTTCAAAGTACAGAGCAGGCCATGAAAGAACCTTCCGTTATTCCTCCCACTTCACCCCCTTCAAGCTCTAATGTCGAAGAAGAGTTATAGATTTCAAACTCCATGTTTGAAGATGAGGTAACCATGGTGAGAAAATTACAGATTTGTAGGACACCATGAATGAGGTCGAGAACATGCAGCAGGGCAATGAGGAGGAAGACTATCTGTTTGACTTGGAGGATTTTTTTGATGGAGGAGATCCCATGGAGATCACATAATTTTCTCCTCCCTCATCCACCTTCCATGCACATGATCTTGTTATCTTAAAGGAGGGAATTTAAGCGTGGTATCCTATATCTCATAGCGGCCCTTTAGAACCAAGGTTGGAGGATCCTAATCTTGCATGTTCTTCTCAGGTGGAGGAAGGAAAAGAGCATGAAGACACCATATCTTCCACATCATTCACCCAGGAAGATCCACAGGAAGACTCCATTTTTGGAGTTGAATTTTAGAATAATGGGTAGAATTCACGGGTAAGACCATGCCCAATAAAATACTTGGCTTCACTAGAGCAAAAAGAGGAGTTACTACCAATCACGCTTACTCCTGAGCATGAGGATGAGTTTCAGAGTGCCAAGGACCAACTGCAATGCCTCTTCAACCCAAGTTCAGAGCAATTAAAACATGTATTTTTCTTTTTTCCAGTTGATACCTTGATGATTTGGGTGGAGGATTGACCTCTTGTTAGTTTTTCACTCATAATAACTACCATGTCCAGCTCCAGATCATATATATGGATGCCTATTTTTAGAAAGGGAATCTCCTTCTCCCTGCCAGTTGTAGGAATTTTTTGAGTTCCCTTTGCTTCTGGTTAGCATACAATAAATAGGTTTGCTTTCAGCAGAATAAGTGCACATGCACACACTGCATGTCTTACTTAAGGCATATATGTTTTTGTCTTTTGTACATTGCTTTTGTTTGCTTTTCTTTAGTCATTGCAGTTCATCGTGCCCTGTTACAGCAAGAACCTCATAGTTAAATGTGAGAAGTTACTATTTTGAAGAAAGAAAATGTAGAGAAAATAAAATTAGGTGTCATAGCAATCCATTCGAGAAGCAGGTGAAGGCTCCAGGTCAAGACAATTTTCTACTCTCGAAAATCTGATCCTCAAGATGTTATTATGAAAATGAAGAGCACAAGAAGTGGGGTAAGTTTAGGATTATAGATCGCAAGCTTCGGGTTTAGGTTTTAAGCATAAGATCAATATTGGGCTATCATTCATGACTCCATGCCCAATGGATGCTTCAAGGCCACTGATCACTTCATCTAGCAGGTAGATGTCCTCGTGAGTCGATAAATTGTTATCCATTTTTACCCCCTTTGGTAAAATAGACAAATGGGAAAAAAACAAACTTTGGCAGTTGACAGAGTGTTATCCAATTTTTTCCCTCAGGAAAAGTTTCATCAAACATGAACTTCCACACAAGAGAAATAAAGAAAGCTAACTCAGTAATTCAAAATACATCCCAGATCGAGCCAACTCGAAGAAAAGAAACATAACCATGGAAGGTGCCACGTGTTAGCTCAGTGCACCTTTAAAAGGTGCGACAAAACTGGATACCCTAGGGATGCTCTTGACCTCCACATGTCCAGGGCCCGAGAAAGTTACACCGGCCATTGAAAAGTCTAAGCAATGCAGCAGATTGAGTGGAAGCCTCCACATGCCTCATCGGCACAAATTCAAAGGTAAAATCTAAAGGAAGGTCCCTAAATGAGCATAGGAACTCCACGTGGTCAAAGGCTCAAAAAGTTGCACTTGCCATTGAAAAGTCTAAGCAAAGCAACAGAGCTAGCCAAAGCCTCCACGTGCCTCATCGACGCAACTTCAAAGGTAAAATTTGAAGGTAGGTCCCCAAAGGAGGGCATTTCCTCCACGTGGTCAGATCCTGATAAGGTAGAATCAGCCGTTGAAAAAGTCTAAGCATGGGAAGAGTTAACGGAATCATCCACGTGTCTCATCAACGTAACTTCAAAGTTAAAATCCAAAGGCATATTTCAAAATGAGCACAGGCTCTCAATGTGGTCAGACCCTGAGAAATTGCATCAGCCGTTGAAAATTCTAAGCATGGGAAGAGCTAGCGAAAGCCTCCACATGCCTCATCAGCTTAACTTCAAAGGTAAAATCCAAAGGTAGGCCCCAAATGAGCATAGGCCCTCCATGTGTCTAGGGTCAAACATAGTAGCTCCTAAATAGAAGGGACTTAGCCAAAACATAAAGAAAGTAGAGAAAGATCACGGATGATGCGAAGTTTCCCACCGTCATAAATTTAGGAGCTAACTACAAAGGTCCCACCTGAAAAGGGGTTTTGAGATTATATATAGTGGGGCCCTTACTCACCCAGGGGAACGAAGCACCATGTTCATGGATGGTTCCATGTGTCGACACGTTGCATTCCCAGAAACCTAAAAGGTGGAATAAATCTTAAGAATACATGGGGATTCCACATGGATCTTTCACAGATAGACTCCAAACCAAAATCAGTTTTGAAAATATTGGTGAAAGGTCAATTCAATGAAAACAGCCCATGCGGAACGCCTGACCCTGACCCTCAGATGATCATAACTTTTTAATGGAATCTCATATTTGAACAAGAGAGAACTTTTTGGAAATATCTCGACGTCTACTACTAAACTATGATTGGATATATTTAAATTAGTGAGAATAAGTTAGTCAAACTTGAGAAATACAGTCATCCAATTTTGAGGTTGTCAGGCTTCTCACATACCACCATAATGAAGTATGGTCTTCCTTTCTTGCCCAACAAGGAACAACACATGGAGGCATGGATTTTGCAGTGGAACCCGTCATTTTTCTAGGATAATTCACTTCTCTTTTGGGGGTGCTTGAAGTAGGATTCAAATTCTTCTCTCCTTTCTATCTCATTCTTCCTATATATTGTAAGGAGGGGATTTTTTCTAAAAGTTAGTCGTTTTTCCTCTCTTTCTCCCTCTCTCCTTCTTCCCTAGGGTTGAATAAGGAGCTTAAGCCTCCTCTCTTTGCTTTGTAATGGAATTTTCTTGCCTCTTTCCCACTAATGATTTTCCGTATGAGCTCATGGAGTAATACATTTTTTTTCATGATGCATTTTGTCCATCCTTTGCTTATTTTATTGTCTCTTCTTTACTCTCATCAATGGAGGGTATACTGTACATATCTCTGATACCTATTGCAGGTTTTGGAAGTTGTGTTTAATGGGTTTGAAGTGGTATTCTATTTGAAATTTATATTTGGTATGTGATGCATCTTGTCCATCCTCTCCATTGCTCACCTCTCTCCACTTCAGGCAGTTGGATTTGTGATCAACAACCTGCTTTTCTAGTGTATCACCACTTTAGTGTAGGTTTTGTTTTCATGCACTTTCTCTCCCTAGTCCTTTGAAAAGTTATATTAGGATTAGATAGTTTTCCTACATTAGAGTAGATTGCAAAAGGTAGTTTAGGAGAAGGAACCATCCTTTTCTAGAGGATCATCTGAAGCCTGCAAGTCCCACAGCTTGAGAGATGATCCAATGTTGAAAAAATTGCAGCAAATGCAACACTCACATCTAAGGCTATTCAGGGGGTGTTGTATTTTTGCATCAAAAACATCACGAACCCTGCTTATATTCATAGGATTCAAGAACCTTGATGGCCATTTTATTTTCCAAGTCATCATCAAATAATTCTCCCTCGTAGGTAAGACCAGTAAATTTAGAGACCAGCTATGGAGTTATCTGCATCCTACATCTTGTGAAGCAGAAATGGTCTTCATGTACTCATGACATTAACCACTAGAATAGTCACTAAGGATTGCCGAAATATGGAAACTCATAGAAGTGCAATAACCTAACCTTCTTCATCTTCACCTTTTTATCCTCATCATCGTATATAGGAATTCCATTTGGTGTCCTTTTTTCTGTAGGGAAAACTAGTTCCAGTACCATATCATTCTCTTTAGTACTCATTCGATGGGTGTAGTCACCCACGGCCATATTTCTCATGTGAGACACCCATTATTTTTCAATCAATATGCCATTTGGGTGTTACATCTATATGCACCATTCCTCATTGAAACTAGTGGAAATAACTTATTTCCCTTTGCCCTTCCCTTATTTGGTGAAACGGTTTCCACTTTCCTTGATGTCATTTCTCCATTGGATCACTAAAAGTTATTTATTTCTCCTGATCCTTTTTCTTCTCAACTGTACAGCTCTACCATTTCACTAGAATCCCTTCAATCATGTTCCCTAGTTGTGGAACTCTAACCTGGAAAACTCTTCTTTCCACAAGATGACGTATTCACTTGCAAGATTCAAGAACTTCTACGACCTTCTCCCTTAGGCCCATGTACTATTTTTCCACTCTTGTTCGCTAATCAAACTAGCTATGCAGTCAAATATTCATAACCCTTTTTCATGTAACTCTTCTTCAAGGATTCCCTAGTTCGCAAGAACTCTTTGATATCACAAATTTAAGGCAAACATAATGTATCCTGAATTTCTACTTATAGCTTTTTCTATTTTCCTATAATAAATGCCATGCCACCTACCAACATACTTTTACAATAATGGCTTAATTTTTTTCTAAATCCAACCTTTAGTGCTTTTTCCCCTGCACCGAATCTTGTGTGAAAACTTCTATAACCTTTAGGTGCGCAAAAACCCTTACTGATTGAAGATCCTTATGCATGTGCTTGCAGGGTTAAAGGAACTTCTTCTGTCCTTACCATGATTTTTGACATCGCCTACATCATGTTGTTCTTGCACTTCTCATCCTTGTATGTGGTTTTTTTAAAGACTTCTTGACACCAAAATCCTCATGTTCACCTTTTACAAGTGCAATCTTCCAAACTACATGCTTTTGGTCCTTCAAACTGAGCCATTGAAACACAACTTCCACTACCAGCTTCCAGTATTTGTCACATCACTTCACCCCACAAAAAAATAGATGTGCGGTCATCTGCGCATAGAAACTTTTTGAAATTGTAAGTGGTTACTAGTGCATAATATGCATACAAAAACAAAAGGAAAAGGAGCAAGAAACAAGGAAGGGAAAAAACAAAGAAAGGGAAATGTATTAAGGGAAATCCTAAGCTAAAGGTAAATACTTCCTTATTTACAAACACAAGGAAGAATTATCTATAGTAGGGCTTTAGCCTATTCCCATTGAAATGTCTTGGTAATCGTATTCCATCCAGCATTTGTAACTTAAAAGATCATGAATCAAGTATGTAGGATACAATGTACGGGCCCATCCAATGGAATTTTAATTTCTGAGGGTGGTGCGGAAACATGGAATCATATAATAGAACCATCTTCCCAAATTCACACTTTTTTCTTGATGTTTCTAGCATGCCATGCCTTCTACCTGGATTTTTCTATCTTTTGACTCCAGCGAGCAATGGCCCGCCTCTAATCTAATTACGTTAACTTATCAGTCCTCTCCTAAAGTACTTGTTCATTAGCTAATCCTCCTATGCATGCTATACACAGTGATGGTAACATGAATTCAACTGGTAACACTTCTTCCACGCCAAACACCACTTGAAAAGGTGTGGCCTCATTCAGTCTTTTATACGTAGTCTAGTATGACCATAGCACATGAGAAACTTTATCATCCCACTCCTTCCTTCCCACATCAAAACTTTTTCTCAATAAGTGACTCAGTATCTTTCTAAAAGCCTCAACAATTCCATTGGCTTGGGGGTGATAAGGGGTAGTCTTATGGTGGGATACAATGAATTCTACCAAAAAGATTCTAAATATCTCATTCATGAAATGAGTACCCCTATTACTTGTTAAAATCAATGGACATATATATATATATATGCTGATTTTATTTTCCTATAAGAACCTAGTTGTTACTGTTGTGAAATCCCTTATAGGCATTTCCTCTACCCATCTTGTTAAATAGATAGTAAAGCAATGATATAACGTGACTCAATCCTTCTCGAGGTAGGTGAAATCGGTCCTACAAAATAAATTGTGCACTTATCAAATAGTTCTATGCTAGCTATCAGTCTCAAGGGAATCTCATCTCTTCTTCCTAGTTTTCCAAGGTGTTAGAAATGGTTATAGGCCTTGTAAAACTCAATACAACCCTGGTAGATGCTTTCCCACAAAATTCCTGTGAGAAGGATCTTGTGCGTAGTTACATTTCATGCATAGTTTCCTCCTGCAATTCCACCATGTAGTTATTCTATGATTGCAACGCGTTCATGCTCAAACATGCACCGATGAAAAACCTCATTATGTCTTATCTTGTAGAGGTCTCCACCAATTAACATGTAGGGTGTGACACGTATGGCTTACTACTTTCTTTCTAAATTCTTCATTCCTTCTGGTGACATACCCATCTTGAGAAATACAACAATATCTTCCAAGTCAAAGTGTGCACACCGCAATCTAAACAATTGCGCATTTTGCATTATATCCTCAATGCTCTGCACGTCCTCCCCTGAGTCAATCTTGGATAAGTGGCTAGGTCCTAACTTACTCCTTCATGGTTTCACCACAACTGTAAACTCAAACTCTTGAAATAACAAGACCATCAGCATATGCGCCCTTGTAAAATGGGTTTCTTCACCAAGCACTTCAATGGCACATGGTCCATGTATAATATGAACGGTGTTTCTAATAGATATTTCCTGAATTTGTGCATTGTGTAGATCATAGAAAATGCTTCACACTCAGTAGTGGTATAGTTATGCTCTGTTGGTGTCAACTTCCTACTAGAAAAACACAAGGGGGCGGTCAATAATTCCTTCTCCAGGTTGTGCTAAGATTTCCCAAATCACCATCCCCAAAGCATCAACATGTACATGGAATAGATTATCCAAAGAAGTAAAGTGTAATATGGGTGTAGTGATAAGCCTATTCTTCAATGTATCAATTGCCATCTGTTGCGCGTCTCCGAAGTGAAATTGAAATTTGTGTTTTAGTAACTCTTCCATTGGCACGGAGATCTAGGCATACCCCTTAATAAATTTCCAGTAATATCCCATATGCCAAAGGAATCCACATATTGTTCTCTAACATGTAGGTTACCCCAATCCCACAATAACGACAAATTTGGCAGGATCCTCCAACAAACCTTCCTTGCATATGATATGCCCCAAAAGGGTTCCTAATGGAGTAGAAAAAACACATTTCTTAATGTTGGAAAT